>APFE031240055.1:46554-59656 GCA_000404065.3 Pinus taeda | reverse complement strand
AGTCCTTGACGTGGGGGGCTGCTTTGAGAAGAGCGAAACAATCTTTTCCCGACTTGAAAATTCATGAACAGAGAAATACCCATCTAGCAGATTTAACCATTTATCTATGGCATCTGCGTCTATTTTACCCTCGAAGATGGGGATTTCAAAATTAACTTGTACCTTAAAGGGCGTGGCGTTTCCAGAGTCGCTGCTGAAAGCCGATGCGTCACCTCTAGGTAGCCGCTGAAGGATCTGTGCAAGACTGTCCATCATCGCGTTTTGCCGCTCGAGTGCTTCTTCAAGCAAGATTTTGATAGGATCTCCTGCCCCCTCGTCTTTCTTCTCATCTGCCATGTGAGGCCGTCGGGATTTGCGAGGCTGGTCTTGCAAAGGTTCGACCAGTTCAAGCCCTAACTCCTTATATCCTGACCTCGTCGGGGACATGCAAAGAAAAACCGAGAAAAAGCAGACCGCTCTGATACCACTGATCCGGATTTAAATAGGAACGCAATAGATTACAGAGATAACCATAAATACAGAGATGCGATAACCATAAATAAAGAGATGCAGCGGAAATAACACTTCATTTCATTAATGGAAAATACCGAAATATGCTTACAACCAGAATTGGAAATAAACCAGTTAGGACTATGGTAGCTTATCTCTGAGAAGAGATGTGCGGCTACATGTCTCTGAACTGTTCCGAACTTGTGTGACAATGAGGCTCGAAGGCCTATTATTATTGAGAAACAATGGAAAACCCTTCACATTCCAAAACCGACCCTTAGAAGATGAAACGCCAAATTGTGGGCCCCGTTTTGGGTAAATTGGTACATCAATTTCCCGGGGTCGTAACTTTGGCATACGATCTCCGTTTGACGCGTATGATAGCTCGTTAGAAAGATCTATCCGAGAAATACCACTTTGGGAAGGGAAACATCGGTCCATGGACCCATGTTGCCCCAAGATTTCCCAAAAAACGTCGTTTAGGGCCTCAAAACGGCTCCGGAAGTTCAAGACCCGAAAAAACTTCTAAAAATAGTAAATTGTGCTACAATTACGGAAACTGAAAAACTGAAAGAGACAGTTGCGGGGGTCCAAATGGGATAGGTGGGTGGCCACCAACATCCACCTGGATCATTGCATATGTCTAGAGAAAGATAGATTTGTTTGTCTATTTGTTCCTAGACTATATTCTGATACTAGGGAGATCGGTCTTGTCTGCAAGATCGATTTATCCAACCAACAAGCCTCTTGGTGAAACTTCAATTTACAATATGCAATTCAAACTATTCAACTAATTAGTTTTTTATTGAAAGGTTTCTTGTACTACTTGATTAAGGATATCATGTCAAGGCCGTGGGATGATCTTGATTGTATGCAATTATAATCCTTTTATGAAGACCTTACCTAAGCTTCTTGTAGATTTCAGTCTTTGATATGCAATTCCAACTATTCAACTTCTTAGTTATTTCTGAAACGGTTTTGCTTAAATTTTGTGGGTTTTGTTTAAAATTGGATTACACAACACTTAACCGTATTAAGGTTGATGTCTCACACCTATAAAACTTGGTTAAGAGGTGCCATGTTTTCTAATTACTATTGCAAATAACGTTTCTTGTAAGAACCATTGCTAGTTTGATTTTTCTAACTCTTAGCTAAATACAGTTCTCAATTATTCCTCATTTAAATTTGCATAGTAATTAATTTTGTTGCACGACTTTCTGATGAACGAAATTGTGTCAAAGCCATTGGGTGATCCTGGGTAAATCTATGTTTAATGTGTTATTAGAAATATTGTATGTAGTTGTTAAAGATCATTTAAATTTGGTGTATGACTAGACTGTGGCCTTAATTTAGATGACTATTATTATTATTATGAGTATAACAATCACGACTAGCTTCTGTTGAAGTGTATCATGTAACAGGTTTGTACCATAAAGTGGAAAAGGTTTATAGCATATCCTGACTTGGAAAAAATAGTGTGCTCCCTTAATTTCAATTACATGCGCATCTTCCTTTGGATGGGGAAAATTATGCCATTGAATTTTAGGGTTCATATAGAATAACCAAGAATAAATAATGTTTGTTAGAATTATGTTCCATGGCCTCTAAGATGTGGCTTAGGAAATGTAGATCATAGAGCATATCCATTAATCTTGTTTCAATAATATATGTGGTGATGTCATTCAAGCTGTGAAAATGAGGTTCATTAATGACTATCTACAGTTACTGTATGACTACTATGTTTTTGGATGGCTATAAATTTTCAAATGACTGATTTGTCACTACTTTATTTTTTTTCCAGGACATTTATGTATTCCAATCCAGTTCACATGGCCAAAGGATATTGGAACCACATTTATATTTTTTATTTACAATTATTACTCCTTTTGATACTACAGGATGATGAAGATATTGTGAGTGTAATGAAGAATAAGGCGAAGGTCTCATCTAATCTGAAAAGGAGTTAAAGAATTTGTTGGGAAAACAATATGCAAATGAATTTGATGAAGAAAATGATGGGTAGGAAGATGTATGCTTACGCTTCTCATTAGAGTGTTTTGATCTTTCTGCATCATATTTAGGTATTATGATATCATCGATTACTTTAAGTTTGCATATTGAGATAGGTATTGTGAAGTTAGTTGTAATACCGAACCTTTTTTTCCTACTTTTATCAACTTGTGAAAAGAAAGAAGGGCCACATGAAATTACAATAGTAATGTATGTCAACTACTATAGTTACAATATATAATATATTTATGATGCTAGGATATTCCCTTTCAATAACAATTGCAATGAGTAAAATATTTTCATGACCTCTTTGTTACTAGCATTCAACAAGTTCTATATTATCATTATTATTTTGTTTTTTTCTCCAGTTATAAATGTTCGTTATTAGTTTCATTGTATAACATATTTTCTAGGCCTTCCATGTTACTTCATTAGTATAAAGGATAAGCTTAGTTCAACATGCAATGATTGTATCCTTCTAGGCATTAGAACCAAATATTTTCTTAGGTGCCAATCATTTTTTGAACTTTTCTGAAATGGATTTCCATGTCTTTATCCCACTTCACCATGTAGTTGTTCATTTTTCACCTTTTTGTGTTTATTAACTAAGTAATCCACTTTCATTGACATAGCTAGGTCCCCATCAATTGCTTATATGTAGTCTGTATTATAATAATATGTAGTTTCTTTTATAATTTGTAACAAGTACTTGATGATTTTCTTCAAGATATCTCTTTCTATGGTGGAACATTCCTTTTTTCTAATCTCCTAATGAAACTGCATTTCACTACTCATATACATTTTGACAATTTCCTCTATGCAAATTCTGGTATGATGATATGAGGGGCCATTGTGGATAGGGATAGCAAGTGTAGCTATCTTCTTTCAAATGATATTCTTATAGCACATTGAAAACTTTAACTAGGAATCTCACTAAAAGTATTTTTTTGTTTAATCACATATTTGAGGAATATGGTTCAAGAGTAGCTGCATTCGAATTTTCCATATTGACCTTTTGGACTGCCCAAGTGTGGTTTGATGTAAGAGGCCAATTCCTTTAGATTTTTCTTGGTTGATAAAGAATCACATCCCAAACTTAACTAACATAATTTCACCAACCTTGATAAAGAGTGGCCTTCAACATCCCAATGATGAGTGACTACTACACCTTGTCTTTCTCTAAGACATCTAAAAGTTGCTTAACATGCTTGACATGCTCTTCATGATTCTTACTGAAAATTAGAATATCATCTAAGTAGACTATGAAAACATAATCAAGGAATGGTCTCAACACATCATTCATAACTCTCATGAATGTTGCAGGTGCATTACAAAGCCCAAATGACATAACTACCATTGAAACAAATCTTATTTTCTCTTGAAAGCAGTCTTCCAAATATCACCTTCAACAATCCTAGTCTGATGATAACCACTTCTAGATTCCAACTTAGTTAAATAAACAACATCCTTCGATTGATATAACAAATCATCAATAGGAAGAAGAGGACAGTGATTATTTACCGTGATTTTGTTCAAAACTCTAAAATCCATTCACATGCGTCAGATACCATCATTCTTTGGAACTAAAATATTAGGAGACCCAGAAGAAGATGTACTAGGCCTAATGACCCCCTTTTCAAGTAGTTATTGAATTTTCTTCTTGATCTTTGCATTCTCCAAAACTAACATTTGGTACATGCCAATGCTTAGAAGAGGTGCATCCTAATCCAATTGAATCTCATGTTGGATTCCTCTTTTAGTAGGCAAACCTTCAGGTTCCTGAAACATCTTATCATATGTGTTAACAAATTCAACCAAATCATGCTTGATTTTTGCATCACATCCATGGAAAGCTTCAGATTAAGAAGTTTCTTTGGGTTTTATCATCAATAATAAAAAATTCTTACTAGCATTTACAAACCTTTTCATTTGACCTTCACTTACAATAGGCAACTTCATCTTCTTGCGATGTGCTCTAACAATATACTCAATTCTATCTTTAAACAAACGATATTTGTTCTCATGATGATAAAATATAAATTTTCGGTCATACAAGTATGGACTCCCTAAAATAATTCCACATATTTCAAGTGGTACAAATGGCGAATTTAAGTTTACAATTTCTTGTTGCTTGAAATTTGGAATTGTAATGTATCCAACCCAAAGGATAAGGTTTAGGATGAGGTGTAGTTTCTAAGTTTTGTTTCGTGATAATAGCTTCAAAATTAAGGTTAACATGGACTATTAAGAAAAGTATCAAAATATGGCCCCTTCATCCTAACATCAGAAAACTAATATATCATGTGAAATGATCTTTCCACGACTAGCCTAGTATTGAAGCTGTGGGGTTAGAGGAGGGGCGGCTAGCCCCCCCTTCGTTGAGCGAGGCGCAACTCTCCGAGAATTTTTTTTGGACCCTATATTAGGTGGGCGAACCTACCTATGGTATTGTGCATGGATTTCGCACATGGTTTTGGGCATGATGGTTTTCGATCCATGGTATTTTGTAGATCCAGTCAAGGGAACTATGGTTATGTTCTAATCCAGGGTTAATTGATTGGGTTTTATTGTTTCTTTTGCATGTATATAATGTATTGTAACATTGAAAGGAACATAATGAAAAATAAATCTGGTAGTCTCGGTTTTGGGATTTAGGGGAAAATCGTTGTGTATATTTGTTTTGTGCGTTATTCTCTCGCCATTGTTTATTTTATGTTTTTAGAATTCATATGCAGGCAATTTATGTACGAGGTTAAAACCTACATTTGGTATTAGAGTTTTTTGGCTTCAAGGGGATGCCTTTGCTACTGAGGGTTTTTTCTTGGGCCTATGGTAGACCTTGTTCAGTGGGAGATCTGCGGGATCGATTCTTGTGGTGAAAGAAGATGGCAAGCAGTGGAAAGATAGAGATCGAGAAATTTAATGGTCAGAGTTTTGAGTTGTGGAAACTCAAGATGGAGTATCTATTGGTGGATAAATATCAATGGATCGCGATAGATATAGGTACTAAACCAATGACAATGTCTGATGAAGACTGGAAGAAGTTGGATCAGAAAGAAAAAAAAGTATAATACGATTGTGTGTCTCATATTGAGTATTGTTGAATGTATCAGGGAAAGTTAATGCAAAGGCTTTATGGGACAAGCTAGGGACTTTGTACCAATATAAGTCCCTGGTGAATAAACTGTTCTTATGGAAAAATTTGTATAACCTGAGGATGAAAGATGGAGACTCAGTGATAGAGCATATGAATGCATTTTATACTATGGTAAGCCAGTTATTATATGTTGATATTAAAATTTCAAATGAAGATAACGACATCAGTTTTCTGTGTTCTCTACCAATTTCATGGGCTTGTCTCGTTGTTGCAATAGGTAGCAATGCAACTTCCTTCTAGTTTGATGAAATAGTCTCATCCTTGTTGACGGAAGAGACGGGACGTAAAAATATGGAGATCTAGAATGGTGATTCCTTGTTTGTATGAGGATGGTCCCAGAACATAAACAAGAATAAGTCCTTGAGTGGGAGATCTAAATCTCCAGGAAAACTTGTAAAAGTTTGCTAGAAATGTGGAAAGGAAGGGCACTACAAAAGGGACTATAAATCTAAATCTCCTGAGAAAGGAAAGGGATCTGATGATGCTCCTTCTGTAGAGGTGAAAACCACCTCAGTTGAAGGTGGGGATGTGTATCTAACTTCTTCTTCAAGTATACATGTATATCATGAGGCATGATTGATTGACTCAAGTGCATCCTTTCACTTTACTCCCCATAGAGAGTGATTATGTGAGTATGAGAAATATGATGGTGGTGATGTCTTCTTAGGGGATGTCAGGAAGGCTAGAATCATTGGTCGTGGAAGAGTCAAGTTCAAGTTGCAAGGAGGAAGGATTATAACACTTTTGGGTGTTCTGCATATTCCCACATTAGCCAAAAATCTGAATTCTGTAAGCAAAGTGGATGATGCACGTGTAAAAACAATGGTCGAGAAAGATACCTGCAAGATGGTTCGAGGAGCACTTGCATTGATGCGCGGAGTTTGGATTGGAACTCTATGCAAGTTGCAAGGTAGTACTATTATTGATGGGTGCAACAGTTTTGTGGTTCCTGAAAGTGGAGCAAAAAATCTAGTGGTCTCTGGAGAAAAGACCATGCTATGGCACCAAAGGCTTAGACATATTGGAGAGAAGGTCCTTAAAATAATTCATAGTAAAGTTATGGTAGAAGGTATGTCTAATATCTCTCTGGATTTTTATTTCTATGAAAATTGTGTGTATGGGAAGCAGAATCAAGTGATTTTCCCCTTTGATGGTAAGAGGGCGAAACATGTATTATATCTTGTGCACAGTGATGTATTTGGACCTATGTTGGTTCCATTATTGGGTAAGTGTTATAGCTCTGATACCACTTGATATAAATCTAACCTGCAAATATATGAAATGATACCAATATACCCAATAAACATAGATAACACCAGAAATAACAAGATATGAATATAGATAAATGCTTCACTTTATTATAGCTCTGGTACCACTTGTTATAGATCTGATCCAAAAATATAAGATAATAGAGTTAAACCCAAGAATAAGAAGATATACATAGATAAAAATGATTCTCTATTGATCAAACCCTTAAGGTAGGGCAACACCATACATTCACTCCTTAAGGAAGAAGAACACTCGACAAGCCATATGCTTGTTCATACAATATTCCTTGACATCTCTCAATGTGGAGTCTCTAGCCTCTATATAGGCCTCATACATACAATACCTTGGGTCATTACCATGGTTCCCTCAATACTATCTATCTAATACCATGGGCCCATTACATTATTACTAACTACTTGTGGTTCCTTACATGATATGGGTTAACCACCTTATTTATTACTATGGCCAATTACATTTTTCCCTTGGGTACCTCTCTTTGTACCCCATATTATCCCCCCTAGGTATATAACATTCCACCCCCCTTAACATGTTTCGTCCCCGAAACATGGGAAGGACACAAATAATACTCAAAAGAGTAGTCCACTGGTACCATGCACGTGCATCTAGCCATCCAAGAGAAGGGTGAACCCTCGATCTCATTGGTGCCTCGCTCACTTGAGATGGAAGTTGACTGTGTCAGCTCTTCTATGTTGATGTATAGTAGGTGGATCTTCGCTCCTTGCTATTCATCATGTGGGGGTTGTTGTCTTTGTGGCTAATTGGTTGCCATCTTGTTGGTTGTTTTCTTGTAGGGTGATGTGGGTGATGATATGTTGAAGTTTTAACCCACGATGTCTTTTTCTTTAATTCACCCTTTACTAGAGCCTGACTGTTATCTAGTGCATGTTGTGGTGCTTGGTGTGGTGTCTTATCATCCAATATTACTTCAACCACTGAGCCCTCATCTGATGTATCATCACCTGTAACCTTTTCTTCTTCAGCCTCTATTTGTGTTTGATTGTTGATCATCACTGGCTCATCATCTGATATTTCAGTCCCTGGAACATCTTCTGCTTCAGCCTCCATGTACTCTACCTGTTTATTGATGGAAATATCCTGTAACGTAATTTTCTTCTTTTTATACCAGAGCTTCAGGAATTTCTTCTACACATTAATATTGATAGTACCCACAGATTCCATTCAAGGATATCCCAAAACAACATCCATGTTATCCATATCTGAAGTATAAAAATCACAATGCAACAGATACTTATTCCATAGAAAGCTTCAAATCTCTATAAACTTGAACATCCTCATTATCAACCTATGTGTTTTCAATGTGTTTTGCTGGAACTTGCAATTTTTTTGCCAAATTAACATTGATAAAATTATGCTTGCTGCTAGGATTTATAGACACAATGATCTTCTCCTTCTGAATCAATCCATGAACCTGCAATAAGGAGATACTAGCAGAAAATGACCCTTTAGGTTTCTTGGTTCCCTTCTTTCCTATAAAAATAAAGTCTTTGTTAGGTTTTGTGGTTTCCTCCTTTCTAGTATGAGACCATTCGTCCAAAAGTAGTTTTTCTATTTTATCAGCACTACATAACTTCATAAACTCACTGTCAAGTGATTGCCACCATATATAGGCCTGATTTTTCAAATAAGACCCTATTTTTTCCTTCCAACACCCTCGACGGTCAAACTTATGATATGCTATAAAATTTTCAATAGACGACCAATCATATTTTCCTTTAAAAAACTTACTGTTATAAGCCATGAAGAGAGTTTGTAAAACAAATCGCTTACTTGGCGAAATTTTAAAATGGCCACAATTCCATCAATATTGCTCAGAATCTTTATTATGACTTGTTTTCAGAAATGGAACAACCATTCTGCATATTTCCATGTGGTAGAAATCTTGATCTAGGCACTGGAATTTCAGATCCGCGCTGCAACTCTCCCGTCGTCATCAAAAATTCTCAAAAAGAGCTGATATTAAATCAGCGATACCTCCCTCCTCCAGACTCTGATTCTACTGATTTTTTTTTTTTTTAATCAGGTATTTTTTCACAAAGAATCTAGATCTGCAATTAGATTTTGCAGATCTTGCACCAGGACGTCCAAATCTGCGTCGCAAACTCACTGACCCAAAAAATTGTCTGCAACACCAATGATTTTTAGATCAACGATATCTCCTTCTTCCGAACTCTAATTCGGCCAATTTGTTTTTTTGAAATCGAGTACTTTTTCACAAAGAATCCAGATCTGCAATTAGATTTTGTAGATATTACACTAGGATTTCTAGATCTGCGCTGCAAACTCACTGCCCTGAAAAAATGTCTACAACACCACTGATTTTTAGATCAACGATATCTCCTTCATCTGGACTCCGATTCGGCCGATTTTTTTTTGAAATCAGGTATTTTTTTACAAAGAATCTAGATCTGCAATTAGATTTTGCAGATTTTGTCCCAAAACATACATATCTCACCTGCAAACTCGCCGCCCCAAAAATCCTGCAAAAGATTTAAAAAAAATTCTCCACGCTTCTATGGAAGTTTTTTGTAGTGGTATGATCCGGATTGTCCACAGTCTTTTGTTCATTGAGTTGACGTTTCAAACCCCAAAGGGGGTCCATCATCAAGACAAATCAGAAAGATAGAAAATGAATGAAAGATTGTTGAGAGAAGAAGACATGAACCTGGACAATCCGGATCATACCACTGCAAAAAACTTCCACAGAAGCCTGAAATCTAACATTACTTCCCTGTACGGAGGGGAAACATGGAAAGAGATCTGTCTTCTCGAAATCCTGAGGATAAAAATTGAGTAGAGAACGGCTGACCTGCAATTCCAGAAACAGTGTAGAAACAATAAAATCATTCCTCCTTTTGCTAAGGTTAATCACAGGTTATTTAATCATTACAATGATAAAGCATTTTTAAAATTAAGTTTTTCCCTAATCAGAGGAGAAATCAGAAGAACCAGAGCAGCATTAGACAAGCTCAATCGCTTGGCCCTTTCCACACATCTTAAAATCACTATGGATGTTAACTTTGATCTATGGAAATTAGTTGATGCAAAAGCGGCCTTGAAAGCTCAGACAGAAGGTAGGATTGCTAGGGAGAGGCAGTCCAGAAAGCTGGCCAAGTTAGAAGAAAAAGAAAAAGACTTGGGTTTAATTCTGAACTCTGGTGGAAATCCCAGCAACACAGGCTTCAACGTAAAATTGGGTAACATAGACAGCAAGAACAATAACTCTATCAGCACAGTTAAATCGTTGAACATAAAGGAATTTAACATTAAAATGGATAAAAACGATATTAGAATGAATGGCCTGAACCCCAACAGCACAGGTATGAGCATCAATTCAATAAGCAGCAAGAAATTCAACTTTGAATCGTGTCTTAGCATCAACGCAGAAAACAATGTAAGTCCCAACAGCGTAGGTATGATATTGAATAACAACGCAGTTAATAAATCCTACAACACAGGCAATTCCTACAGTGCAGAAGACAAAGAATGCACTAAAACTTGTTTTGAGGTTGTGAACAACGTTGGTATAGGCCTTAACAACAGCGTCGGTATTGGTTTTGACAACAACGCAGGTAATAAAACTTTCAGCGCAGGTAATGACACTAAAATGGTTTTACCTGACATTAAAATGGTTATGAACAGCGTTCCCGGCATTAAAGCAGACCAAAAAAGCAGCGCAGATGCATCCTCTAACAGTGCAGTAAAAGAGTGTGACATTATAATGGAGATGAACAACAAAGAATCCTCTAACAACGCAGTTAAGGATTGTGACATTATAATGGAGATGAATAACAAAGAACTCAGCACTAAAGCGGGTTTTAAGGTTATGAATAACGTAAGAAATGATCCCAGCGCAGATGCATCAGGTTATAACTCCAACAGCGCAGATTCAAGCTGTGGCATGGAAATGGGTAAAATTAAAAACAATACCAACAGCACTGAGGATGATACCAGCTGCAACAACTCAG
This sequence comes from Pinus taeda, assembly GCA_000404065.3. NCBI lineage: Eukaryota > Viridiplantae > Streptophyta > Pinopsida > Pinales > Pinaceae > Pinus > Pinus taeda. Next base: position 48,724 of record APFE031240055.1, on the reverse strand, counting down.
GCATCATCTACAACTTTGATTCCAACTACAACTTGGAGCAGGCAGAGGGTAACACATATAATATAAATAAAAACAAGAGCAACTTAGAGGATAGAGAGCTTGGAGCTAAAGAAGATAAGTTTGTGATTGAAAACCCTAGTATTCCTAACAAGCATGACAAGAGGGTTGTGAACCTCTCATCCATAATGCTTAACCCTGAAGAGATCAAAATTCTGAGCAAAGGACTAGGATTTGCAGTCTCACCTAAAAACATTCCTTTTGAAAGCATCATTTGCAACATTGAGAATGGGACTCAAGGTCTTTCATCAAACGACAGGGAGGTATTAAGACGGGAATGTTCCGTTGCTATGTTAAAGTCTAAACGCCCAAAGAGCAACCTGAATAAAGAGGGACATGAGGCCCTGAGGTCTCTCCGAAATAATGATAAAATAGTGGTTCTAAAAGCTGATAAAGGTGGAGCAACCGTGGTGTTAAACAAAGAAGATTACATTCAAAAAATGAATGAACATTTGAGCTGTGAAAGTTATAGAAGGGTCAACTCCAACCCTATTCCTAAAGTGATAAAACAAGTCAAGAAGGCCATCATGGAAACCAACCTAGAGGATAAAATAAAAAAGAAGTTGATTCCCTCTTGTGAGGTTATTCCTAGAATCTATGGATTACCAAAGATCCATAAGGAAGGGGTCCCTCTTAGAGCGATTGTTAACACCATTGGTTCCCCTACCTATGAATTAGCTAAGTATGTAGCTAAGATCCTAAAACCCCTCGTTGGTAACACGGACTCTTTTATAAAAGACTCAACGGATTTTGTAAAACTTATCAAGGATAAGAGAGTGGATAAGGATGATATTCTAGTAAGCTTTGATGTCGTATCCTTGTTTACGAAGATTCCCCTTGATGAAGATGTCCATGTTATAAGGATAAGTACCGATCCAGAAACAGCAAAGCTCGCAGAAATCTGTCTTCGATCCACTTTTTTCAGTTTCCAAGATCACTATTATGAACAAATTTCTTGGGTCGCCATGGGTTCCCCGCTCTCACCTATTGTTGCCAACCTATACATGGATTACTTTGAGAGGAAAGCCCTTGACTCATTCCACTTGAAGCCGGCATGGTGGAAAAAATTTGTCGATGACACCAATGTAAATTGGACTCATGGTAGGACAAAACTTGAAAGGTTCTTCAATCATCTTAACTCTATATCTTCTGAAATCAAATTCACTATGGAGTTGGAAGAGAATGGTAGGATCCCCTTTCTAGACGTTTTGATCAGTAGAAAGGAGGATGGTACGTTGGGTCACCAAGTCTATAGAAAGAAAACTCACACCGAGAGCTATCTTCATGCTGACTCTTACCATTATCCCTCCCAGAAGACTGGCGTCTTGAACACCCTAGCTATTAGGGCTTTCAGAATTTCTGACCCTAATCACCTAAAGAATGAGATCAAACACTTAACCTCTGTCTTCAAAAACATTGGATACAAGGAGTGGACTATCAAGAGAGTGATAAGAAGGGCTGAGGACAGGGCCCTCTCTAAGCGTACCCCTGAAGACAAGAAAGAGAATCAAGGAAAAGTTTACCTTTCATTCATCCAGGGGACTACCGATAAGATTGCAAAAATTCTAAAGAAGAAGAACATAGACACCCAATTTACAACAAGTGGGACAATTAGACAGATGATGAGGTTAGTTAAGGATAAAATTGATCGTCAACAACTCAAAGGAGTGTACAAAATTGATTGCTCATGTGGCAAAAGTTATATTGGGGAAACAAGCAGATCTCTGAAAACAAGACTAAAAGAGCACGCAGCTGACATAAAGAATGAGAGATCACGTACATCTGCCCTTGCAGAACACTCGACCAAGACCAAACATCATATGTGTTTAGAAGACGCCAAGGTAATTGCAAGAGAGGACAACTATCACAAAAGAAAAATCAGAGAGGCCATTGAAATTAGGAAATTTCCGCAAAACCTCAACAGGGACAATGGGAGTGAAATCAATGAAAATTGGCTTACCCTCATCAGACAAATAAACCCCCCCCCCCCCGGGACACTCGGAAGCATAAGATCATGGGAAAAGGTCATTCATTCAAAGCTGGGATTAATTAATTAATTAATTAAAACAAATTAAAACAAATTAATTATCAAATTAATTAACTATATTAATTA
>APFE031240055.1:18738-45869 GCA_000404065.3 Pinus taeda | reverse complement strand
TAATAATTCATATTCATATTAATTAGTTAAATAAACTAAAATAATCAATGATTAGATAAATTGAAATAATTAATTAATTAATTAAATTTCAAGTGTCGGCCCTTATAAAAATTAGGGTTCTTGGTGTATTTATATCGAGGTTCATGTCTTCTTCTCTCAACAATCTTTCATTCATTTTCTATCTTTCTGATTTGTCCTGATGATGGACCCCCTTTGGGGTTTGAAACGTCGACTCAATGAACAAAAGACTGTGGACAATCCCGGATCATACCACTGCAAAAATTCTCCACTTTTGCCCAAGAAAGTGCTCTGATACCACTTGTTATAGCTATGACCCAAAAATATATGATAATACAAATATACCCAATAAATAACAAGATATGAATATAGATAGATGCCTCACTTTATTATAGCTCTGATACCACTTGTTATAGATCTGATCCAAAAATATAAGATAATAGAGATAAACCCAAGAATAAGAAGATATACATAGATAAAAATGATTCTTTATTGATCAAACCCTTAAGGTAGGGTAGCACCATCCATTCACTCCTGAAGGAAGGAGAATGCTTCACAGGCCATATGCCTGTTCATACAATATTCCCTGACATCTCTCAATGTGGATTCTCTAGCCTCTATATAGGCCTCATACATACAATACCATGGGTCATTACCATGGTTCCCTTAATACCATCTATCTAATACCATGGGCCCATTACATTATTACTAACTACTTGTGGTCCCTTACATGATACGGGTTAACCACCTTATTTATTACTATGGCCCATTACATTATTCCCTTGGGTACCTCACTTTGTACCCCATATTATCCCCCCTAGTTTCCTCTCTGGTGGTAAAAGGGCGAAACAAGTATTAGATCTTGTGCACAATGATGTCTTTGGACCTATGTCGGTTCCATTACTGGGTAAGTTTGTATACTATGTATCATTTATAGATGACTTGTCATGGAATACATGGATATATTTCCTCAAGAATAAATCTAAATTCTTTAACAAGTTTAAAGAATTTAAGGCTCTAGTGGAAAACCAAATAGAGAAGAAGACAAAGGTGTTGTGGACAGATAACGGTGGAGAGTTTTGCAAGAAGGAATTTGAAAAGTTTTGTAAGAAGTGTGGTATAGCACGATAGAAGACTACTCCATAAACACCTGAGCAAAATGGAGCTACAGAAATAATGAACAAGATGTCGATGGAAAGGGCAAGAAGCATGCTCAGTGGTGTTGGGTTATGACAAGAATTTTGGGCAGAGGCAGTGGAGACTTATGTGACTTGGTCAACAGATCACCTTTATCAACGTTGGACCTCAAAACGACTCTCGAAGTTTAGGACCCGAAAAAATGCAAAAAATAGTAAATTGTGCTACAATTAAAGAAACTGAAAAACTAAAAGAAACAGTTGTGGGTGTCCAAGTGGATAGGCGGTTGGCCACCAGCACCCACCTGGATCATTCCTTCCCCCTTAGGAAGTAATGGTCGCCATTCCGTTGAGTGCCTCCATGAGATGGGGAGACTTTTGCTGAACTTTGCCCCTGGTGAGATGTTCTACAATCTCTGATTTGTCCAGTAATGGTGGGAAGCATGATCGAGTGCGGTCCACATTGAACACTTGGTACAAGCTAAGGAATGGGGGAATTATGTGCTCCAAAGAATTGTTTCCCACAACCTTGGTAATGGTGTAAGGACCATATCGAAGGGGCCTGAGCTTCCGATGGGCTCTTGTAAGGCGTTATTTCTGCATATGCAACCAAAATTTGTCACCCACTTGAAACGTATGTGGTAGCGATGTTGATCATGTCGCTGCTTGTACTTGGCATTTTCTAGAATGGAGCAGCGATATATCGATGCTTTGGGTAGAGGTGCGCCGGGAGTCAGATCGAACGAATGCTTGACCTGACAGTGCAACGGTACCCCTGTGGGTGAGGAGAAGATGTTCCTGGATTCTTTGATGACCGTATCCACTTGATTTTGCTACCTGGAGGAACCCTTCCCAAGGGTCATGGATGTGGCCATGATCTTACCCTTACTTTGAGAGGGAACCATAAAGAAAATGAATTTCCTAGTCTGGGAGATGAACTTACTACATTTATTAGTAGAGATCAAAGAGGTGGCGGTAGGTGGGGCTACCTTTGGCATCCTCTATAATGAATTACCCAAAGAGATAATAATAGCACAAGGCCTTCACTTCCACAAGTATGGTTGGCTTAATAATACATCACAAACATCAAGAGGTGCAACATCACACAATACCTCATCTGTGAAGGGCTTGATGATGTAGGGAGGGTGGAACTACTAGTAGACTCAGAGATCTCATCCTTGGTGAAGCCACCCGATGTTTTATTGTTGTGGGTGTGGTGTGGTTAGTAGGCCTAGCCACTTCATGACCTCTACTGAAATGAGGTTCTTTTGGTTGCCACTTTCAACAATGAACTGCAACGGTGAACCCTTCACCCACATTTGTGAGTGGAAAAGATACTCCCCCTCCTCTCGATCTTTGGGCTCATTCTTCTGGACCTTGGCGGTGGACTCCGCATCAATGATTTTCTTCCCTTTTTCATTCCCCTTGTGGGGTTCTAACTCAGGGTTGGAACATGCATATGATTCTGAAGCCTTCAACTCGACCACTAACGACTCCTTTGTGTAACACTCACTTGTGTTGTGAGTGGGGATCTTATGCAACTCACACCACTTTCCTGTGTCCTTTGACTTCGAGGTGTTTTTCTCTTCTTGCAGCTTCGACAGGTTGTCTTGGGTCACACCATATTGGCTTTGTCCTTGGTTTTACGGTTTGGGGAATCCTTTTCTTTGCTTTGGATTCGCGGATCCAAATTCCTTCTTCTTCTGTTTAAAATTTTGCTCGATCTTGACAGTGTATCAGTACGACGTGCCGAATGAGGAGATGTCTAGGAACTCCATCTCATCCTGGATGTACCTTTGTAGGCATTCACGGTATTTGAGTAGCAAATGCTGCTCAGAATCCTAGATACCCAACTTTGTGCGAAGGGTATGAAAAATGTTGGTAAACTCTGGCACATCTCGTTCCCTTCCCTGCTGCAACGTGGTCCACTTTATGTATTTATCCTCATAGCTTCCGACAAGGTAGTAATTCTCCTTGATGGCATCCCGAAATGAATTTCAAGTGGGCACGGCTAAAAACATTGAGGCCGTACTTTCATTCTTCTTCTCGTAGTAGGTTTCCCACCAGTGCTTGATGTGGGCAACGACTTTGAGAAGAGAAAAAGTAATATTTTCCCGACTAGAAAAATAATGAACAAAAAAGTACCCTTCTAGCATATTTAACCATTTATCTACACCGTGTGCATCAATCTAACCATTGAATATGGGAATATCAAAGTTAACTTGTACCTTAAAGGGTTTGGCGCTTCCAGAGTAGATGTTGGAAGTAGATGCGTTGCCCCTAGTTAGTCGCTGAAGGATTTGGGCAAAGTTGTCCATCATCACGTTCCTTTGTCGCTCGAGGGCTTCTTCGAGAAATATTTTGATAGGATCTCTTGCCCCCTAGTCTTTCTTTTCATTAGCCATGGGAGGTCGTTGGGGTTTGTGAGGTTGATCTTGAAAAGGTTCAATCAGATCGAGCCCTAACTCCTTATATCCCGACCTTGTTGGCAACATGAAAATAAAAAAGAGAAAGAGCAGACCGCTATGGTACCACTGATCTAGATTTATGAAGGAATGCAACAAATTACAGATATAACCATAAATACATAGATGCAGCAGAAATAACACTTCCTTTGATTAATAGAAAATAATGAAATATGCTTACAAATAGTATGGAAATGAGACTAGCTCGACGATCGTAGCCTATCTCTGAGAAGAGATGTGGTGGCTACATGCCTCTGAACTACGTTACAATGAGGCTCAAGGGATTTTTTATTATTGAACAATAAGAGCAAACCCTAAAAAACCAAAACACTAACCCGAGGAGATGTAACAACAAGAGTTTATGGGCCCCGTTGGGGTTAATTGGACAGCCAACTTCCCGGGGTCATGACTTGGTCATTTTATCTTTGTTTGACGCGAATGATACCCCGTTGGAAAGATCTCTCTCAGGACTACGATGGAAAAGTTGATTTTATCAGAAAATCATTGGCCACACAGATCATGTTCCATGTTCCATATGTAAGTGTAGTCGGTAGCCTAGTGTATGTGATGGTTTGTACTAGACCATACATTTCACTTGCAGTGGGAGTATTGGGCAGGTTTATGTCAAAACCAGGGAAGAATCATTGGACAATAGTGAAGCGGATTTTCAGGTATTTGTGTGGCACTAGGGATTATGGTTTATGCTACCAAGGAAGACCAGGATTGGACAGAGTTTTGGACATTCGTGGCTTTGTTAATGCAAATTGGGCTAGAGATATGGATCAGAGAAGATCTACAAGTGGGTATGTGTTTAACCCATTTGGAGGTGCAATCAGTTGGATGAGTAATAGATAATCTGTAGTGGTACTTGTCAACTACAAAGGCAGAATACATGGAAAACACTCATGCAAGCAAGGACGTAGTTTGGTTGCAGAGATTGTGTTCAATTATGGGGTTAGTACAATGAAATATTAAGGATAGACTGTGACAAGAAAAAGTGCATTTTTCTTGGCAAAGAACCCTTCTTATCATTCAAAGACAAAGCACATTAATGTTCACTATCACTTTGTGAGGGATATGGTAGAAGACAAAAAGGTGTTGTTGGTAAAGGTGGACACTTTGAAGAATACTACAGAGGCATTGACAAAGTCTGTGAGCAGTGAGAAGTTCTCTTGGTGTAGAGAAACAATGGGTGTTGCAAGGTTATTTCAATGACTAAGCTCTCCTGTGGCCCCCTGTGGAAAGAAAACGACAAGTGGGAGAATGTTGGGTTGTGTTATATTCTTTCCACGACTAGCCCCAGTAGTGAAGTCGAGGGTTTAGAGGGTAGGCGCCAACCCTCCCTTTGTTGCGTTAGGCACAATGGGGGGGTTCACATGGGGGTTTGTAGGAGGGTAGTAGCTCGCTTGCACGAGGTTCGGGGCAGCGCTCTGAGAATTTTTTTTTGGACCCTATATTAGGTGGGCAGACCTACCTATGGTTTTGGGCATCGATTTCACACATGGTTTTGGGTGCGATGGTTTTCGGTCTATGGTATTTTGTAGATCCGATCAAGGGAACTACGTTTATCTTATATTCCAGGGTTAATGGATTGGGATTTATGGATGCTTCGATATGTATATATATATGTATTGTAACATTGAAAGGAACATAATGAAAAATCAATCTGGTAGTGCTGGTTTTGGGATCCAGGGGAAAATTTATGTGTATATTTGTTTTATGTGTTATGCTCTTTCCATTGTTTATTTTCTGTTTTTAGAATCTGTATGTAAGTGATTTTTGTACATGGTTAAAACCTACATAGATTACCCCTTATATAGTTAGTTTTTTTAATTAAAATTAATATTTATAAATATGGTAAGGTTAACATACATTTCCATGTCATATCGTCACCCCAAAAGATGTGTCTTTTCACATAAGAGAATAAGTATATATTGGGGCTAGACCTCCTAATTTTGAGCACCAAATTCAAGTAAGAATATTCTGTTTCTGAGGTGATTTTGTGGGTGAATTATGAGGCTTAAATGAAACCCTTATTTTGTACCTGTGGTATGAAGGAATTTTAGAACAATGGTGTGTTTCCTTAGAACTGTAAGTAGATCATCTGAATTCTGAACCTGTAGCAACTTGGACTTGTCCAACCATTTATGGTTGTGACATGTGCTTGGACCAGTGACTCATAAATTGTGCACTCAAACTTTTAGGAGCCTGCAAATTTTGGAAAACAAAGCCTACAATATCATCTTTGTTCAGGCTTGTAAATTCGGCCCTTATAGGCCTACAATTTTGGCCTAACAAACTCTGAAATTTGACTCTATATACCTCAATTAGACCTACATCATGAGACTTGTGGCAATGCCTTAGACATTTGCGGACCTTTGTAGACCTTGTGGAATAAAAGAGCTTGGAAAGTTTTAAAAGTGACTTAAATTTATGAGTAAAACCTCAATCTTCAAACATGTTACAATACATTAGACTTGTAACTATTGGAGGCCCTGAAAAATTTGACAAAGTAATTTTTGGAGTAAACAGAAGACATTAGGATTTGATCCTATACCTCTTGTGAAGAACATGACACTTAAAATTGTGGATAATTATCTTTGGAGTCTTTCTAGCGTAGTGGAGACTAATTTCTTGAAACCTGTGTAGTTTGATCATACCTTATGGATAGTAAAGAACATTCTTTAAGTTTGTGTTGGAGATAACCCTTGACTTGTGAGATAGTAACCTTGTTGAGGTCATATTGAAGTAGTCTTTGGAAGCAACTGTTGAAGCTAATACGTAAGAAACCCTAATTGTACAACATTGTTGAAGTGCCCAAATGAAGTAAACTTGAAGAAGATTCCTTGTGTATATGAAGATTCATAGAGACACCTTTTGAAACTAAGATGATGTTGACTTGCATTCATTGATCATAGTGGAGAAGATCCCTTATAGCCATTGAAGACTTGAGAAGCATTCATTGTTGAAGCATATTGAAGAAGGAGCGTTGAAGACATATTTGTGATTGTCAAAGTTGTCATTGATGATAAAAATGTATTCTTGGAGACCTTTCTTGGAATACACTATTGGAGCATATCCCCATGCATTATTGAAGCTTTGTGAAGAGATTCTTGGATATTCATAAAGACCAAGTTAGATACTTATTGAAGAAATTTTGGAAGTCTCACCAAAGCCCTATATTGTCTAGAAGTTGTGGGTTGGAGCCCTAAGAGAAGACCAAGTCAAAGCCTGGGTGAGTTGACTCGGGTGGAGACCTAAGAAAAGAATAGGTTGGACTTTGTGCCAATAGATAGGTTGGAGCCTTATAAAGATAGGGTTGGAGCCCTAAAGGTGGGAGACCCTTGAAGTCCAAGTTGGTGCTTGGAAGATTATAGGTTCGAGCCTGGTGGTTTGAAGATTGCAGTCTTCAATTAGGGTTGGAGCCCTAATTTATTATTGTACTTGATTCATTGTAAATAGAGGATTGGATTCCTCATCATTATTAATAAAATTATTTATATCACAGTTCATTTTTTTTTAAGTTATAAGTGATCTTAATTCGCATAAAAAAAAGAATTGTAAAAGAATTACTCATTCACCTCCCCTCTCAGTATTTGGAACATCTTGTTGATGAGCTTCTCTTTTGCAAAGTCAAATAAGTTAATCAGTAGAAACAACTTCTTCTTTGACTTATTTTTCAGACCTGCAACGTTTAGACTGCAATTCGACCTTTCTGCAGAAAACAAAATTTCTTCAAAGTCCATATTTCTCTATTATGAATACTAGAGGGTTAAAATATGATGTAACTTGTTTCATCAACAAAATGAACATTTTTATTTTCCCAAAAAACCTTACATCTATTTCTTATTACCATCACTCTACAACATAATGGACTTTTAAATGGGATCATAAGAATGTCATTCTTTCTGTTGTAAATTTATTGGATGATTCATGAATTTAGAAAGTGAGAAAACTTTAGGTTGAAAAATATTTGGAATTAACCACATGAGATCTACGAAGTTCCTCTTAAGATAAAGGACTTCAAATACAAAGGAAGAAAATTAACAAAAATTAAGGATAAACTATAGTTTCAACTAAATCATTTTCAAGCTATTTATGAATTTTCAAAATATCATAGGGACTAGAAGAAGCTAGGTTAATGCTTTTATTTTATCATATGTATGTTATTATTGAACTTCAATTAACATACCATATTTTTTCTTCCTTTCATACTAAATATGATTTCTAAAAAAGAACTATAACAATCCATGTTGATAATATCAATAGTAATAATAAATTAAAAATAACTGAACTCAAACAAAAATAATCTATTCATTTTTAAGTAAGATTTGTTGACCTACAATATTCATTTGCAAAAAAAAGATATTTGAACAAAAAGGATATCTATGGAGTTACCTTTTAACTAAAATTTATTAACCGAATTGTTACACTATAAAAAATTTGTCATCCCAATTATTATATACACAATTTGAAATAAATTATAAACATTTTCTATTCTTAACCCACATGTTATGGAGATTTAAAAAAATTCTTAAAGCCATTATATTCAAAGTTCAAAATATATTGGTAACAAAATGAGAGAATAATTTAAAATGGATATACAGAAATTCTAATAGAAGATATTAAAGAAATATATGATTTATATTATTTACATTTATCTTTGAATGTAAGGTTTGAATCTAGTTATCATAATTTTATATTTAAATTCTATTTAATATTTCAAATCTTTTATTTTATTATTAAATCAAATATTAGATCATTTGTAAAGAATAATAAAAACTATTTCACCAAATATGCCACAATGCATGCTATTGAAAAATTAATTGCATTTCCAGCCTTATTTGGAGCTGATCCAAAAAAATTTTTGGATATCATTACCCTAAGGGTTTTCATCTTTCCCTTTGAGGTTATCTCATTTCTCCTAGGATTTCAATCATCTTCAATTTCTTACTACGACAGTAACCAATAAGTTTATACATCATCTTATTTGCACAAATGTTGAAGGAGTTTTAGGATTATTCCCCTTTTAGGGCTTCCTAGGAGGGCCCACATGAAATTATATGTTCTCGAGAATTTATTGGCATAAGATTTTCTTGGTTATTCAATTAATATGTGAGATTAGTGGTTGGTGACAATTTCCGTAAGGGCCATTGAACTAAGGTTTCTGGATCAGCTTTATTATAGGGATTTAAACTCTTCTTGGCCCCTTTAGTGGTTTTTCTTGAAGATTCATGGACACTTCATCTAATAGATTATATGGATTGTCCTTATGGTACTCATATGTTTGTATGTTTCGCAGATTGGACTATAGCAGTTTTAGATGGTGATGTTCTTGGTATTCAATCCACCTTATTTGGAGACATTATTCATATATTCAAAAGGTTAGTACCCTTCTATTAGGCATTACATTTGGTCATGTGAAGGGTACTCAACTATCTATAGTGATTTCTATTGGTTCTAACAAGCCTAAGATGCATGTTGGCAAAAGGTCACTACCCTCAACTCTTTTGATGCATTTTCCAATCATAGGTCTGTAGGATCATGGGATGACTTATCTTCTATATTGTTCGAGTGTAGCAAGGGTTTTCGCTTAAAGGATATCCTAGTAAACTCTTTATTATATTATCTAGGTGGTTGGGACCAACCGGGATTAATGGGCCTATAACCCCTCTCAGGGAGGGTGTTCCACTTTAGAGTGTGTACAAATATTGTACAAATGAATTGTTTGATCAAGAAATAAGTGCTTTGTTATGCCAAATTCCTTAGTTGCATGTGGTTTTTGATGGTCTTCTCTTCTATTTATGTGTTAGTGTTTTTTCAATGTTGTGTTTCATGATCTTCTCTTCTCTTTATGTGTTTGTGCTTTTTGCTAATTTAGGGTTTGTTGTTTGTTCCATTTGATCCTTTTTATCTCTCATGATCTTAACACTTAGTAACATTTTCTTCCTAGGGAATTTTTGGAGAAAACATACCTTAATTATCATCTAAGGTTCAACTCTATGGAATTATTGCAAACTAGCCACTGAGAATATTGCAACTTGTCATCCATCCAGTTCTGAAATTATTTTCTTTCCTTAACATCAGTAGGCACATATATTTCAGAGAGGTTGAGCATTTGACCATGTAAGTTCAACATAATTTGTAGAAATATATGTAATGGGTTTGTGCCCCACTCCAAAAATAAAGCAAAGTTGTAGAAACTAAAGCAGCAGGCACCCTCTTGGCATCTATATGACTAGAAATAGTTTAACCAAATTGGAAATAACATTAAGGACTGTTTGAAGTAAAAAGACAAGTATCTTAACCTTTTTAAACACAATATCTATCTAGGGATCATATTTCTAATGTTATGAAGTATAGATTTTATACAGGGGTGCATACATTCTCAACATTCAAGAGGTAGTGACGTAGCCCATATTCTCTTACCTTGTAGTATTTTGGTGAATCCACGCCTTTAAGCCTATAAATTTGTATTTAATTGTCCATATTAGGAGCCTTGTTTCATTACAAATATTCCCTAATTGTTGATTCCATAGCCTTGTTGGCAATTGACACTATTATAGTGGTTGACTTAGCTAGTTGGGCCTTTTGGACCACCACCACTTTCTTTCTTTAAGAGTTCTACTTCTTTCATGTGACATGAACCCACCTTCGTTATTGCCTTGAGAGACATTTTGATCTTAGTGCTCAGGAGTAGAATCAATTTAGTTGGGGCATTAGGTCTAATGGTAATGGGGAAATCCTAAATTCTATGGACAAGTCTTTGGCACCTAAAATAAGGATTTTGCAGCTTGATGTACCTCATTAGATGTTTAATCACTTTTTCTCAACTGTAATTTAGAGAAATCCCTTCAGATATTTTGATGGATAACACCCCAATAAGCACATAAATGTAATCTAGAAAGCGTCCAATCACTTTTTCCCAACCCTAATTCAGATAAATTCCCTGAGAAATTTTGATGGATAACACCCCAATAGGCACATAAATGCAATCTAGAAAGCCTTGAAATTGCATAGGCAGGTTGGGGAATTCCACCCACTCATAACAACATCATTGGGAAGATTATTTGGGTGAGAAATTCACCTATGAAGATAACACCACTAAGGTGATCTTATAGAGCCATGGGAGACAATATCTAGTTTGACTCTTCTTGAAATGAAAATAGAAGAAATCCTTATGTGAGGGTTTAGGGGCTAGGAGAGTGCCACCATATAGTTTGTGCTTTTTCAACATGCCACAAACACTACATTACACAATTAACATAAATAGTTATCCTAATGTCATTAGGAGTAGTTCATTACCCTATGGAGGATCTTCGATACAATATTTATTGGGGATTTTGAGTGGAACCATTCTCATAATTAGAGTATGAAACACGCATATCGATGAAAACCATGTTCTAATGATCAAATGGGTTGTCTTTAGTTCATGGGATGTAATTAATATTCCCTTTGGCTTTCTTGGGAGACACTATAGGCTAACTAAATTGTCATGAGAAGTAATGAATATAGCAATAGAAAAGGGATGCATATATACTTGAAGATTTGTTGTAGCTCTAATAAGGTTTCCCATATTTATAAAATGTACAATTCACAAACATAGGTTGTAGGTTGCTAGATTTTTCTTTCAGAATCATTTTTACTAGGATGACATACTTGTGTATTAACTCTCTATTTAGTTTGTATGTAATGGATTCTAAATATTTTAAGATTGAAGTATAGAGGATGGTAAGTATGAGCATCTAAGAGAGCTTGAAGGGGCAAAAGAGAGGTTGTAGATTGTGAAAGCTAATATTCTTGATTATTAGAGCTTAATCACTGTTATCCGAGGAAGGTGAGACTGATCCATTGGGGTATATTTCTTTTTGACGAACCTCTCTTTTATTCCTTTTCTTTTTCCATTTTGAATGAATTTCTAGTCATTATGCATTGGATCGCATTTTTGAAATGCACATTGAGTTAGGAGAATTTGGTAGGACTTGAAATGATCATTTATCTTTATCTTTTGTAAATTTTCCAAGGCAATAGTTATTTGAAAAGAGTTTGAAATAATTTTCCATTTTCTTTAGTGATTGAAGATTGCAATGAAAGAACTGGGAGAGTTGAAGATTCTTTTTCTATTCACTTCTACTTTCCTAATGGAAGATGAGATAAGATGTGATGTCACTTGATGCCTTCCTTGGCCATTAAACACTCTCATCAAGGTTTGTTTCCTTCAAATTAGCATTTATGAGGCAAAATTTAAAATTCATATCCACAATGTAAAATCACATTTATGGGAAGATATAAATTAGCAATGGAAATAGCATTTCCTATGCCAAATACATTCCTTACCCATGTATGAAGTTAAGCATTCCAGTAGTTCATATGACCGGTTGATTACATTGAGTATTAACTGGTGGATTTTGATACAAGAGAACCATGGAAAGGCACAATATAGTCAGGAAATATTTTTCCCATGGAGTATTACAATTCTCCATTGGTCTAACATCTTTCTGGTGCTCACAAAGTGACGAAGCCTCTTGTTCCAAAGAATGTTATTATTTTAGAAATTAATCAGGCAGTTTTATTGAGGGGAAATTAAGTTGGAGGCTGAAGTTAAATTGGACATGTAATTCATAAATTTCATGCGCAAGGATTGAAATATAACTTTATGAAAATGAAGGTTCTTATAAAAATGACATGGCTTCTTGTATTTTTTAGTCTCTTTAACCTTTGAGCTGGTTTCTTTATTTGTAGGTGCGAGGCATTTCCAAAATACCCCAAAATATATGATATGCTTCATGCGACAGGTATACTTTCACAAGAATTCAATCATCAAAATAAATGTGGGATGCTCGATCTATTTTTAGAGACAGATTGCATACTTAGAGTAGAGATACGCCCCACTAGTTCTATTTCTATTCTGTAATTTGTGTGCTTAGTCATTTTTTCTTGGTTTTTATTTTTTATCACCTTAGTGGAAGGGTTTGTTTAAGCTGGTTCACTGAGTTCATTGAGGTCAATATTTTTTTTCACATAAAATCATGTCTAAATGTAATGATACATAGCTGGACCATTGATTGCTCATAAACTAAATGATCCTCTGCCTAATTTTTGAAATAGACAAAATGAATTGGTCATATTTGCAAGGTTGGGTTTTACTTCGTGATGAAGTTCAGAAAATAGAGGAAGCCAGAGTAATTAATGCCCAATTGCGGTGGGACGCTCATATAGTTGAACTCGAACATGATAATGAACAGAGGCTACTTGTCTATTAGAAACCATTTGTGAGGAAATAGTTGTCTTTTTAGATTGGTATATTGTTGAGATTAATGAAGAAATGTCTTAATGGAGTGATGGTTCAAACCGAACCTTAGATTAAGAGTTTGTTCCTACTTGGGTGTTGTTTCAACTTCCCTAATTCTGTTTGAATATATAATTCATCATGTAATTATTGTAATGCAGAGCGGGTTCTGAAGAGGCAGTTTGTAGGTGGTGTTCCGACTGCCTGTAACCCTGAGTGGAAGAGTAAACCTCAAGGCTGAGACACAGAAATTTGACTGGCGCGGTTTAAGGGCAATCAATGCAGAATTTAGTGGGATAGTCGAATCGATTCAGTTTTGGCCTTACACGAATTTTTATTCTTCAGAACGGTGTGAGTGGACCATTTTTAAAATGTGTCGCTCGTGAAGTCTACCTACGAGGTGGAGTCTGTTGTGATCAGCGATTGCGTGTGAGAAGAGGATGCAGCTGATAAGAGGATGGCGGGTCTTGCCGTGTGAGAATCCTTGCCATGTGAGATGAGAGATCTGGAAATTTGCTCTTAGATCTGACATCTGCGATGTGGCATCAGCTCCTGTGGGATCATTTTCTAGAGAAAGCTGCCAACTAAAAGCACCGAGACTGTCATGGAGGAGGCTGCCGTCAATCCATGATGGTATTAAAAAATCTGATCCGTGATCCGTTATGTGGTACGGTGTTCATGTATATGCGGTTAGTGTTAGACAAAGATAAAGCCATTTCTCAAGTTTGTTCTTGAAGCTTGGAGTCACTGTTGTTTGCTGCTCGTGGATCTGTCGAGCCTGACTGTGAAGAGGACATAAAGATTCACCTACAAGCACCGACGTAGATATTGGAGTTCCCATAGACTTTCAAAGTGGCGAACAAGTTCAGCGCTGCAAGTTTTTTGGTTGAGGACGTGATTTACTACGTGGGTGCTAATGTCTGTGTGGTTGAGGACGTGGGTGTTATTTTCTGTGTGGAACCTATGCACAGAAGGAACCTAGATGCCCAATTACTTAAACAACGTGGATGTGGATAGATCTACTCTGAAATTGCAACAACTCTTGTTGTTTCGGATTCATCGGCCAATAGGCCCTATTTATGTGTTCCCTGGTAATGCATTCATTGGCTCAACCGGTCGTATCCTATACCCATCTCGTTTTTTTACTGCTTCTCCTCCTTCCCACAGTGGGTGCCAGTGTGATATCACTTTGTGTGGATTGAGCCAGTCACTGTTGTTGGTCGATCCCATAGAGCTGGAACTAATGATGCCCTGAAAGGCAGACGAAAGAAGCAAAACCCAACTCAAGTTTACATGAGAAAAAATCAGAGATTGGGCTGGTGTGTGATATCACACATAGCCACAAATCATCTCTGATGGACAATGTTAGAGAGAAAGGGTTTGTTTGATTCACAGTGTTGGGTTATAGCATTGCGGCATATTGGATTTTTTTTTAATTAAGATTTTAATTAAAGGTTTTAAATTAAAAGTTTTTTAAATTTAATTCTTTAATTAAAAAAAAGGGGGGCAAATTTTTTAAAGAGAGATCTGGGCTCATTGGGTCTGGCATTTCAAGTTTTTCAATATTTGGAGTTGTTTTCTTAAGTTGTTGAGGTTGAAGTTTTTTTATTCAATATGAATAATCAGTTAGCAGAAGCATACCTCAATCAGAATAACAAGCTGAATGGATCCAATTATTTTGGTTGGAAATTTAAGTCACAGACCCTGCTTGAGGGACACAATGCAGGGACCCATATCCGTGATTACAAGACTACACCAAAAATCTAGAAGATGCTCAACGATCTCTAAGAGGTCAAGAACACCAATCGATTGTTGTTCTTGAAGAGAAATATTATCTCCATCAAGATGGAGGATAATGAGACAGTTGCAACATTTATTTTGCGGATCAAGGAGCTCAAGAACAAGTTGGGTGACATCGGTGAATCTGTGTCAGATACATATTTAGTCACGATTACCATGAGTGGTATGACCGACGAGTATCAGATGTTCATCATTAGATTGAATGCAAGAGAAAAAGGCCCCGTGTTTGAATAATTGACAGGGATCCTCATGCAAAAGGAGGAAGGGAAACTGACTCAAAAACCTCAGAGTTCAGATATGGCCTTAATGGCGAAGAAGAAGCCCTTTAGAGGAAAGCCAAATTTAACATAGAAGAGCAATGCAGCCCCACAGAGAAAGATGCCCCCACCTCAAGGTACGTCTTTAAATAGAAATGACTGTGCAACTAGATGTTTTTATTATGGTAGAACATGCCATATAGTGAGATATTGCATGAAGAAGAAGTTTGATGAAGGCCGGAAGAGACATAAACAACATGCAGGTCATTTTTCTGATGAGGAACAGAGTGAGAACCTCAGATTGTTCATATCTGACTCTGCATTTTCGGTTAAGAATGATGAAGCAAATACATGGTTTGTGAACTCAGGTTCATCCATCCACATGGCAGGGAACACACAGTAGTTTGAACACTTCAAAGAGACTAGCAGTGGAGCAAACATCTATCTTGGCAATGATAGAGGGTACCAAATCAAAGGTTATGGTAATATTCCTGTTGTTTTGCTTGATGGAAATATTAGACATATTCATTATGTAATGTATGTACCGAGGATAAAAAAGAATATGATCTCTGTCTCTACCATAACTGATCAGAATCTCAAGGTAGAGTTTTATAAATCATATTGTGTTATTAAAAACCTATTGGATCGTATGAAGCCTATTGCATCAGGTATTCATGTGGGAGGATTGTACAAGCTAAATGTCAAAAGTGCACCACATCATGCATTGACATCATCTTCCATGACTACAGTGGACTTATGGCATAAGAGGTTCTACCATATTAACTTCAATGATCTGCTGATATTACAAAAAAGAGGTATGGTCGAAGGTCTTCTTGTTTTAAAGCCTGTTCATATTAATTGTGATGCATGTGCACCAGGAAAGTTGCACAAAGATGAATTTTGTGTGATCGTTGATAGAAGGAGGATATACTCGAGTTCGTACACACAGATTTATGTGGGCCAATGCAGACAAGGTCCTTAGGCGGTGCATACTATTTTTATTGTTTATTGATGACTATACTAGATTTACTTGGGTGTATTTCCTCACGAAGAAGAGCCACACTTTTGAATACTTCAAGGAGTTTAGAAGTATGGTTGAAAAGCATATAGGTAAATGCATCAAGATTCTCCGATCGGATCAAGGGGGAGAGTACAAGAAAGCTTGTGTCCTCAAATACTCCAAATATCATGGGATATAACAGCAGTTTACAGTACCCCACACTCCTCAATAGAACTGGGTTGCAGAGAGGAAGAATAGAACCCTTGTGGAGTGTGCTCGCAGTATGTTAAAAGGTAAGAATCTTTCTAATCGGTTTTGGGCTAAAGAAATTAATACTGCAATATATCTAAAGAATAGGAGTCCAACAAGAAGTTTAGATTTCAAAACTCCTTTGGAAGCTTTATTTGGTTATAAACCTGCAATTAAGCATTTGAGAGTTTTTGGTAGCAAATCCTTTTCCCCATGTCCCAAAGGAAGATAGAAATAAACTGGATTCAAAGGCCATCAAATGTATTTTTGTTGGGTATTGTACAAAATTTAAGGCTTACAAACTGTTTAATCCCTCTACTCATAAAATTTTTACGAGCAGAGATGTAGTGTTTCATGAGAAAGTTAATGATGGAAGCCATGAGAGTGCTAGTGAAGAATGGCATGTGCCCTTGTTGGTGGAAGAAGGAAGTGATGAATTAGGTGACAACAATGAGCAGCAGAAGCAACAGCAGGAAGGGAAAGAAGATGATGTAGTTGTCAAGCCAAGTCTAGAAAATGATAATCAGACAAGGTTTGAAGCTACCCCTCCATTCAGGAGATCAGGTAGGAAGGTTCAGTTTCCAACAAGATATAGGGAAAATGATTTTATAACTAGTATGATGAATTTTGTTTACCCCTCTAGTTATAAAGAAGCCAATCAATATAGTGAATGGAGGGCTGCTATGGAAGAGGAATATGAATCAATCCTCAAAAACAAAACTTCGCATTTAGTTAAACTACCTGAAGGCAAACAACCCATAGGATGAAAATGGTTGTATAAGCCTAAATTTAAGGCAGATGGGATCATAGATAAATATAAAGTTAGGTTGGTTGCAGAGGGGTATTTGCAGCAAGAAGGTATATATTATTATGAAATATTTTCCGCTATAGCTAAACTAATCACAATAAAAATGATCATTTCTTTAGCTACCAAACACCATTGGATTATTCACCAGCTAGATGTTAAATCTCCTATTTTAAATGGGGACTTAAAAGAAGAAGTCTACTTAGTGCAACCTGAGGGGTTTGTCAAACAAGGTGAATAACATTTAGTTTGTAGGTTGAGGAAAGCATTGTATGGACTAAAACAGGAACCCAGGTCATGGTATGACAAAATTGATTCATTTTTCCTGCAACATTTTATAAAAGGAGCAAAAATGACCCTAATCTTTATACCTTGTTTGATAAAGAGGGAAGGATTGTTTTAATTTATTTATATGTAGATGATCTAATCATTATAGGGAATGTTGATAATCTCATTAAAGAAATCAAGGAGCAGATGTCACAAGTCTTTGAGATGAAAGACCTTGGAGAGCTACATTATTGTTTGGGTTTAGAAGTTTGGAGGGATTTTGGACAAACTTTTATGTCACAGAGTAAGTATGTCAGGAGCTTACCAGAAAAGTTCAAAATGGATCAGTGCAAAGTTGCAGCAGTACCTTTACAACATAATTTAAAACTTTAGAATGATGATGGATCTAAGGAGACATATGCGACTTTGTACAGACAACAGGCTGGGAGTCTAATTTACTTGACTACAACTAAGCTTTATTTGGCTTATGCAATGAGTGCATTGAGCCAATTTATGTCAAAACCCCTTAAGATCCATTGGGTTGCAACAAAAGGTGTTTGACAGTATCTCTGGGGAACCTTAGATTTTGGTATTGTTTATATTGTTTCGTGTGATGTTAGATTGACAGGTTTTTCAGACTCCGATTGGGTTGGAAATGTAGATGACAGACGATCAGTAATAGGCTATGAATTTAGCATTGGATCTGGGGTCATTACATGGAGAAGAAAAAAGAAGAACACAATATCCATGTCTTCTATGGAAGTTGAATATCAAGCTATGTGTGGAGCAACATGTGAAGCAGTTTGGTTGATGAGACTTCTCCTTGATGCAGGAGAAGAACAGAAGGTTGCAACATTGATCATATATGAGAACGAGAGTTGCATCAAACTTGCAAATAATCCAATATTTCATAAGAACACAAAGCATATCGATACAAAGTTTCATTTTGTCAAGGAGAGAGTTGAGTCTAAAGAAATTCATATTGATTATTGTAATAGTTGTGACAATGTTGCTGATACTTTTACCAAACCTCTTGGTGGAATCAAGATTGAATTGTTTAGGGAAGTGTTAGGCATATGTGTGAATCCATTTCTCGATTAAGGGGGAGTGTTGAGATTAATGAAGAAATATCTTAATGGAGTGACGATTCAAACTAAACCTTAGATTAGGAGTTTGTTTCTGTTCTCTAGGGTGTTGTTTCAACTTCCCTAATTGTGTGTGAGTTATATATTCATCATGTAATTATTGTAATGCAGAGCGGGTTCTAAAGAGGTAGTCCTAGGTGGTGTTCCACACCTGTGAACTTCTCATGTTTATTAATAAATTTGATTCTTATATTTTTGACATATACTGGTTAAACAATGATTCACACAGATATCTTCACATATCTTCTCGGTTCAATGACTTGTCTAACTTTATAGTAGATTCATCATGTATTATTTTTTGCAGCCACATTGAGCAGTCTTTTAGTTCAAATTCTTTCGAAAGACTATTGGAAGGCCATAAAATTTCCCTTCACGTGAGATATCTACTACTCAAATCTGGACTATGGAAACTTTGTAGCACTAGTGACAATTATTCAATGAAGGCTAGTGTTTGATATCCATTACATAGCGGAGTGCAAAGAACACCTTTAAAATCCAAAGGTTTCCAAGGCTATCATGTTTGTAAGATTAATTCGTTATGTATTTCACCTATGGCTATGTAAAATCATGAGCCATAGTAAGAAGCTTCTGGTATATTTCTACATCAATTACATGTTCTTATCAAACAATTATTACGTTCAATGAAATAAGTTTTGTCATGTAAGTTGTTGCACATGTACCATTTGAAAGGTAATGTTATGGAACATGTGAACTCATCTTGGAAGTTCATTATTAACCACTTGGTTTGTAGGTTTTAACCCTGTACAGAAATTACCTACAAACAAATTCTTAAAACACAAAAATTATGGAACCTGTGCACTCATTTTGGAAGTTCATTTCCACCTGGTTTATAGGTTTTAACCTTGTATAGAAATTACCTGCAAACAAATTTTTAATATATATATATATATATACAATGGCGAGAAACACAAAAAATACAAAAAAATACACAGAGATTTTCCCTTGGATCCCAAAACTGAGATTACCAGATTGATTTTTCATTATATTCCTCTCAATGTTACAATACATATATATACATGTCGAAGCATCCATAACCCCAATCCACTAACCCTGAATTAGATCATAACCATAGTTCCTTTGACCTGATCTACAAAATACCATGGACATAAAACCATGTGTGAAAGACATGCAAAAAACCATAGGTAGGTCCGTCCACCTAATATAGGGTCCAATGTGGGGCTAGTTGTGGAAATAATATAACACACACCCAACATGCTTAAAATTTCAACTTCAACAATTCAATTTCATGGTAAAATAAGAAAAGTTAAATATCTCCTTGAAGGGAAAATGAGTCAAGGGATCTGCTCTCTAGCCCATTATTTTCCCTAAAGTTGAAACTGCATCAAGGTTGTGTCAACAACCATTTCAAGACCAGTTTTTATTGATAAAAGAGATAAGTTTTACTTTTCTACTATGAAATGTCGTCGTTTAATTTTTACCTTGACAATTACCATGCATTCAGAATCATGTACTTTTCCTCTAAATATCAAAGTAGAGACGGGGAAATTTTCGATCACTCAAATATTGTACTGCCTAAACATATAACAATTTTATACTAATTGCCATATTTTGTTTAGATTCATATTAATTTATCATATTATTGATTTATGATAGTATCCAATTACTTTTTAGAATTGCTCTCTTGTTTCTTGATAGCTGAATATACAATTTCTTTGAAAATGTTAGTTTTATATCCTAGAAAGACAACTACATTGAACCAATTATGTTAACATTTTGTTTTATAATCCATCCTTGGTGGATAACATCTTATGTTCAGCTCAATCATGCTTTCTTTCTTTCCTTATATTTTTTTTAATATCTATTTGGAACTAATTTTTATTTTGACAAATAAAAATGGATTAAATTAATGTGAAGGGGGAAAGGGACATTAAGGAAATCTACAATCCAATCACATAATGTTGGGAATTTAATTTGTTTCCTGGATACTAGTTTTGCAGTTTAGAAATAATATGGCTTTCAAGTCATATCTCTCTTAATACCCTTGAATCAGTCTCTTCTCTTTGCCTCCAATAAAGGCCTACTCAAACCTTCAACCATAGTGAGGAAGAGTAGCAGTGACAAGGGGCACTTCTGTATTAGCCCCTTGCCAGACCTAAAGATAGCAATTGTTGAATAATTTATCAAGAAGAAAAAAAAACATGTTGTAAGCAAACCTTTGCTTCAAGGACAAGAAAACCTTGATACAGGCAAGTGCTTTAGCTTTGTATTTTTATGGATATGCCTAGCCCTTGAGCATAATTAAGTTCACAGTTTCACTTGGGTTTAAGACAACCTCTCCCCCTCCCTCCCGTTTTTGTCTGAAATATGTATAGGTATTGGAACATGCATTTTCAAAACTTTAGAACAAAAACTAACAGTGACAACTAGATGGTCAAGCTTAGATATTGCAGATCCATGTTAGTGCATACAATTGGGATAAGATTTTAGTTGAATTTGAGACCTGATATCTATCTACCATCCATCTGACTATCAAATGTGAGCAACCATAGACTATTAAGTTTTGAAGGCAATGATCTTGACCACTTAGCATTTTCATAGCATTTTCATTCCATACTCTTCCACTAGATTTGTTAATATTTGATTCTAAAAAAGGCCTCGGACATAGTTTTAATCTTGCATTTGAAGATGGATTTATTTAACTCAAATGTTTTTCTTTGACTTGAATTCATTCAACACATTTCTTTAAGGGGTGCTAGCTCAATGGAAGAGAAACTGCTTTGCAAGCGGGTGGTTGATGGTTCGATTCCATGGTGCCCAAAATGAATTAATCGATGAAGAAACAAAAAGATTCATATTCTATATTTTCTTTCTAAAGATATTTTTTTATTCTCTAGAGAGACAATAACTAGGATTAAAGATATATTGTCTCTATAAAGGCAATAATTGGGATTTAAGACATAGTGTCTCTATAGAGAAAAGATATCTTTAATCATAGCTATTGTCTCTTGAAAATAAATTGTCTTGAGAAAAACGAAATTGGAAATTGTCTTAAATATTGTCTTTAAGCGGGTGTCTCAAATTATTGTCTTAAAAGATTATGTAGACAATATAGAATGCAAGTATTATTGTCACTTGAGAGGAAAATTTGAAATGTCTCTTAAGAGACAATAATACTTGTGTTCTATATTGCCTTTATAGAGACAAGTTTTTAAGACAATAATTTGAGACACCCTCTTAAAGACGATATTTAAGACAATTTCCAATTTCTTTTTTGTGTAAATTGAGACAATTTACTTAGAAATTGTCTTAAATATTGTTTTAAAACGCCCTTGTATGTAGTAATGCCATTAGTGAAGACAACCATCTCTTGCTGGTAACCCAAAAGACAAGCTGACTCATCACTCTTAATCAAGGAAAACCACCGAACTTGGAACCTGGGTGTTAACCCCAAATAAAAGCTGATTCCTCACCCTTAATCAGGGAAAACCACCTCTTAATCAAGGAAAACCACCACACTTGGAATCTGGGTGTTAACCCCAAATAAAAGCTGATTCCTCACCCTTAATCAAGGAAAACCACCACACTTAGAATAATCTGCTGGTGGTAAGTAAGGACGCAAACTTTCACTCCAAATCTTTAAAATATTTACTTACATCCAAAGAAGATTAGCTCTTAGCCAAACAAAAACAATTTTAATACTCCAAACCCCTAAATTTAACATATTTAAATTAAAATAAAGAAACTTACCATAAGATAACTTATCCTACGTTGTAAAAAGAAACCATAATCAAATTTTCATATAATCAAAATAGACAATTTTTTGTGCAATTATAAACGGTCATCGAATAACACTGAGGCGGATGATATTAATTTTAAACGAAAAACTGAAGTCGATTCCAAAGTAAACAATTTGAAGTGTTCAACCGCAGATCTTGAAGAACTTAATTGTATCCTGAGTGGTGACACAAGATAGCGTGGGTAATCTAAAAGAAATAATTTCGTTTATGATAATAATTAGAATAATATAATCTCGGATTAGTCTTTAAAAATATTTTATCAATTAAGATGTTTCTGGTCCAAATAGAAGGAAATAAACAGAGAGCGAGCTTAATCGGTATGAAATCAAATCCACCCGTTACCATATCTTATCTAACATAATTTTCTTTCAATAATGAACAATCTCATTATCTCATTTATATCTAACCTAATTTTCGCTCAGTAATGAACAATCTCATTATCTCATTTATTAGTTACAGCGATAATAACTATACTCATTGCCCATAGACAAATAGAAATTTTACCGTCTAAACCTCGGCTGATTTTCACCTAGGCTCCAGGGTGTCTGATGAAGGATCAGCAGCTGCAGAATGGATATCGGCATGTGTGGGAGGATCAATAAATCTAAGGCGTTCAATTTGATGAGCTGTGACGAGACTATCCACATCCATAAAAATGGGCCTGGTCGGTAAAGGCAGATGTTCTCGTTCACTCGTCAGCATCGACACCACGCGGGACATTGAAGGCCTCAACGATGCAGCTCCTTGAGTGCACAGAAGACCAATTTTAATCATTCTAATCAGTTGCTCCGACGAATAAGTGTCCTCCAATGTGGGATCCATGACGTCTAATGTTCTTTCTTCGTTATACATTCTCCATGTCTGGTAATATTAGCTAAATATAAAAGATTAGCCAGCAATAATCATAATTCTCTATTAAATTTCTACTTTAAAGATGATATCCACATGAGCCATACTTCTTCGAGGAGAAACTCTGTGTGTTGTGGTAAACTCTGATTCTTTCTTCCGCTGACCATCTCAAGAACAACTACTCCAAAACCGAATACATCTGCTTTCTCTGTCAGCTGTCCACGTAACGCGTACTCGGGCGCCATGTAACCACTGCACAATGTCACGTACATTGAAATCTAGATATCTTAACCCTCTTAAAAATATATAAAACCGTCCCAGATATGTGACATGTAATTGGTTCATATCCTACAATTTATTGAATAAAGTTGGGGACATCGAGGTATAGAAATGTGAGAGAATTCTTACCAAGTTCCCGCAATTCTAGTGCTAACGTGGCTCTGATCTTCTCCAAAGAGTTTGGCTAAACCGAAGTCTGCTATTTTGGGTCTATATTTATTATCAAGTAAAATATTGCTCGCTTTAATGTCTCTATGAATGATCCGAATCTGAGATTCCTCATGAAGATAGGCCAGCCCACGTGCAATTCCAACTATGATTTCATACCTACCACTCCAGTCAAGTAAATGGCGTTTGGTACTATCTGTAATGATTGCATAACAGAAGTAAAAACGTTGGCAAGTAATATTAAAAAACTAGGACAAATCGAGGGTCCATGCAGGAATTTAGTGGTAAAAGAGAGAGAAACTACCGAATAGAATCTTGTCGAGACTGCCGTTCTGTAGGTATTCGTAAACTAGTAACCTTTCTGGACCCTTAACGAAGCAACCAAGCAATTTCACAAGATTCTTGTGCTGAACACGACTTATAAGATTTACTTCATTCAGAAATTCAGTGTCTCCTTGCCTTGAATTTATATTCAGCCGTTTAATTGCAACCTCTCTTCCATCAGGTAGAACCCCCTACAGCCGATCAATGAACTTCAGAACTATTTCTATATTTCATGGAAGCTGCAGATTCCGAACATCTAATTTGACAGAAAGCAATGATATTAAGCGCTCACTTTAAATACGGATCCAAAACCTCCCTCCCCGAGCTTGTTTTCTTCATTAAAATTGGACGCAGCCTCTTTCAGTATGTTGTGCTTGAATATAAGTTCAGGATTAGCTATACTAGGCGACAAGTCAATTTCTCCTCCATCCCCTGAGAAAACATTTACAAGGTCTCTATTTATTTTGTGGTAACGAAATAGATTATCAGTTCACAAGACACAAGTATATCAAACGCACACTAATGATTTAGCAATTTCAGGATCACCTCTGGCTCGGGAAATGCGTTTCCAATGTTTTAGACGAGAGAAAAAGTTCCATTTCCAAAGGCCTATGACTGTAATTAATCCAACCGTAGCGGCTACTACGCCCACAGTTATCCCAACCACGTTAGATACTTTGTGTTCTGCAAATTTACACCTAAAAACCTTAGTAAATCGGCTGACTTATTTCAGAAAATAAACAGATTCACTATACCACTTATGATTGTAAGCTATGCGTGAAAGAAGATACCGGATAGTGGAGGACTTTCCCTTGGCAGTGGCGGTGACGGCAGTGGCGGTGACGGCAGGGGCGGCGGTGGCGGTGACGGCAGGGGCGACGGTGGCGGTGCCGGCATGCTGGAAGTATCGATAAAGGAATACATCTCGTAACGCAAAATGCAGTACACACTAAAGTAGTCTCCTCCAAGACCTCCAGTTTGGCATCCACCGCTGGATATATTCAAACGATCGGCTGTTAAGCACGATTGGCAGTTTTTTGGCGACATATGATTCCAACATTGGGCTAGGCAGTACATATCTGGGAAATTTGTATCACGGGTGTCATATTTATCTGTACCAAAAGGTGTGCGACTCCGCACAGTTTTTTCGATAATCTTTGACAGAGCCTCCACGGTACTATTTGCCAAGACATCTCTGTCACTGATTATTGATGCAGCATTTGGGTTACAAATTTTCGTAAACTCACTACTCTCATCATAATCGTTGTAAAAATTATGATTGTCGTAACGCACGAAGCAGCGCGCACTACGATTAATGAATCCAGAAGTGCTGTTGCATTCCCAAAGAAGGTATTCCTTCGCCGTAAAAGCACAATCTTTGCAATCAGAGGAATTTAAATCTCCTCTGCACTGGACAAACCCATATACAGACGTCCTATTGTTGTTTTTGCCCTGGACAGTAGCATTGAATCCAGTCGTAGAAGCGTTCCCTGCCAATGATTCCAAAACGTGGATTAGATTATGGTGGAAATCTTCACCGTTTATATATTCAGTATTCCCACAAACATACCAATCGGGAGGGTCTGAAACAGTGTTCTGAGCCACTGAGAGATGCAGAGATGTCCATAGAGTGAGAATAAGTAACATGCAGCTGATTAATGTTTTCGTCTTCATCGGCCCCTCAGGCCTGGGCATGAGCTCAACGCTCTCTTCTTGCTCTTTCCTAGCTAGTTAGATGAGAGGAGCTGCTCCTATAACCGTAAATCATAAGGCGTAGCAAAGTTGAGTTCTGATATGAACCTATTCATTTGCCTTTAGGGGGATACAGAAGACGGGAAGTGAGCACCGTCATTGACTATGAAAAAGAATATTAAAAAGGACTGGAGGCAGATTCCATAAGGTATCTTTACGTTGATAAGAGATAACGTTAATTTATAACCAATTAAATGATAATACCAATGCCATGCATTTAATGAAAATGTCAGGATATGCTTCATCGGCTTTCCAGAAAGCGCCAAGAAAGGAAATTTAAAAAGCCCGGAGGCACATTCTATAAGGTGTCTTTACGTGGATTTAAAACAAATTTATAACAATTAAATGATACCCCAAACGCTATGCATTTAATGAATATGTAAGTCTATCCCTAGCCCCTTGGACTTTAGGAGCCTCCAAAGGGCGTTAAGAGATCACCGTCGTTGACTATGAAACAAATTTCAGTTCTATAGGGTATCTTAAGTTGATTAAAAACTTTAAAATGACTTTAATAAAAAACCGGAAATGCATTATCAAATGTCCTGGTTTTTTCTTTAAATTAAGTATTATTTTTTAATTTTACCATTTTGGCATAGTAAGTTGACCAAAAAAAAAAGAGTTTTTATATAATTAGGTTTTATGGTTAATATGTAAGAGTTCTTATATAAAAGAGTTTTTATATAATTAGGTTTTATGGTTAATATGTAAGAGTTCTTATATAATTAGGTTTTATGGTTAATGTGTAAGTGGGTTTAAAATGAGTTTTTTTATAACTAGCAATGGTTGTAAGGCATAAATGTAAAAAGAATCATGACATATAAAAATTACTTGAAAAAAAATAGTAAACAAAATTCCATTCAAAGTTAAAAGACAGATAAATCACTTATTGGGATCATTCTCTCAAATGAAAATTATCTAGTTATGGATAAGTGTCAGGGTGGTTGCTTATTTATTTTTGTATAAGTGTGAGGGTGGTTGTAAGAATTGATTAGAATGAAACGTCATGGTTGTTCATATAATTGATTGGAATTAAATGTTATGGTGCTTGTAAGTAAGGATAGGAATTAAAATAATGGTAAGATGATTCATTTAATTTTCAATTTGATAACTTGTGGAGACAAATTAAGGGTAAGAATTAATTACTAAAGATAAAGTTTATAAGGCATTTAGGTTCAATATACTCATGTCTTGTATATTGGCAATATCCCATGATATAAAATAAATTGTTTTTCATCCAACATTAGCATTGAAACAACGATTAAATTCAAAATATCATGTTTTCATGGAATATTTTGAATTTTCAATCTAAATAAAAATAAATAAATATCTGAGACCTTATGCTTAATTGTTCAGATTTTCTGGAAAAATCACATTGAGAACAAAGCGTCAAGGCATTTCGAACCTAAATCTAGGTTCATCATCACCAGGATGAGGGGAAAGATTAACTGACAAAAAATGGTAAATTCCAACAGTTAAATAAAACATGTGAACGTTACAAGATCAAAATCAAATCATATAATTTTTATTTTTATTTTAGTCTATTTTATTT
>APFE031240050.1:950-31318 GCA_000404065.3 Pinus taeda | reverse complement strand
CATTTTTACTATACTTATTGAAATATTGAGAAAAACATAAACAATAGTGAACAATAACATCTCTTGGTAAGTGTACTTATTTAAATTTCATGTTATTTGTATATAGAACTAATATATTGTTTCAATTTATATTTTTTTTATTCTATATAAATATTGTTAAAAACATATTTCGATATTTCATTATATATTATTAGATTGTATATATAAAAAATAATATATAACTATTGTGGATGTATTTATTTTTATAAAGCATGTTTTGAAAAGCAATTAATATCAAAATATTGTTTTTATATGGT
This sequence comes from Pinus taeda, assembly GCA_000404065.3. Lineage (NCBI taxonomy): Eukaryota > Viridiplantae > Streptophyta > Pinopsida > Pinales > Pinaceae > Pinus > Pinus taeda. The sequence continues at coordinate 31,022 of APFE031240050.1, read as the reverse complement.
TGATAATCTTAGAAATCTACTTTTAAATTAAAAAAACTAATTGACAATGTACTAACATAAAAATACCCAAATGAAATTTATTATTATAGTAGTCTTTCCACAATAAAATGCCACGTGAGAACTGACCCCTCGTTTATGCAAATATTTACTTAAAATATATTAAATAACTATCCACACATAACATTATGTATGTCCTACAAAAACTGCAAAAATTCATTATTATAACACTTAACCAGTATAATTGTTTTTAGATTTATTTATTTTTAATAAATTTTCTGTTTCATAATTCAATTTCAATTCTTATAAAAGTAGTCATTAACCAATAAAAAACAATTTACACTCTAAAAAATTTAAAATTAGTTTTGTGACCAAAATAAAAAATAAAGATAATAAAAAGATAAATATCATGATGTTTAAGAAATTGCCTGCATATTGTTAAAGTGAGAGTTAATGAAATGTGGATGTGAAAGTGAAAATGTTCACCCAAAAAAGGAAAACTACACGAGTAAAGTAAAAGGTTAGTTGGTAATAGAGTAAAAGGTTGGTTGGTAATCATGGTTTTGAAAGGAAGGTTTTAAAAGGAATATTCTCAGGAAAAAAAATAAAAAAAATTCGGAGAGCAAGAAAAATACCAAAAGGAGGTATCCAATTTTTTTTGCAGAGGTGTCTTCTTATTCCAAATGATAAGATATTTGATTAGAATGATATTTGCAAAATAAATAATATGATTAATAATATATTTTCATTCTCATCTTATCAATATTTTCAACGGGTTTAAAAAAAATCAATCAATATTTTCAACGGGTTTAAAAAAAATCAATTCTTTTTGTTTGTTTGTTACAGTCAGTTTTAATTATTTAAGAATAAGTTGGATTAATTTATTTTTTCAAAAATATTTTTGTATTTGTTAATATATTTATTTATTTATTAATATATGTTCCAAATATAACTTTGAATGCGGTATTTTAAATATATTAAATAATATAGTTAAACTATAATTAAATAAAATTAATTATTATCAAATATTATTCATGGTAATTAATAATAATAAATTACGATAAATATAGTTGATCATAATCGATCATGGATGATAATTCTATTAAAAAAAATCAACCACAATAAATCTGAATAGGCCATAATCAACTCTAATGAAATATATTATTTATATCATCATGGCTAAGAATAAATTACTACCATGAATACAATCAACCATAATTAAACTAATGAACTAAATTATTATTAAACTAATAATTATAAACCAATTGTGATATTAATCATATTAACTCATTTTTTATTTGAATGAAATTATCATTATTATAGTTTTAAAAATATACTTGCGTTAATATCGCTCTCATCATTTTCAATACTATTTTTTACCTTATACCGTCTAATAGAATCAATTAATTTGATTTTCTATTAATGAAAACACTTTTCAGAACAATAAAATGGAACACGTGAATGTAGTTTTAATCATGATGTGGTTTTACCCATACATTATTTTTAACCACATATAAGTTAAAAAATTGTTTTTTATTTATTTTATATATATAATGGAAATATCTATTTTAATTGAGTTATCAAATTAGTAATGGGATAATTATGATATGCCCTAAAATAAAAATCATCTTATAACTTTTATATTCTAAATTGATAAAATTCGGAAAAAAAATATTTATTTTATATTTTTTAAGTTTTTTTTTAATAAACATTAAAATTAAAAAGGTTTTATTTAATTATTATTGAGTCCTAGGTTTGTTGGAGTTTAGAGGTTTATTTTACAGTTTAGAGGTTCATTTTTACAGTCCAATATGATGTATAATGTTGTGCATCCATCATCAAAGTTGAGATTTTGCATATGTCCTCCAAAATATAATATAAAAATTAAAAATCTAAAAAAAAATTAACTATAGAGAAGATTTAAATAAATGTCTTCTCATAGAAAGAATTTCACGTTAAGAAATTGGATCCCTCTGAGCTCATGTCAGATCCATGTTTAAGATAAATCTATGCTAGTTATTATTATTATTTTGTATGTTTAGCATACATCATGGAAATGTCCAATAATAATACTCTAATAAATTGAGAAATTGAACAAATGACTTAATATTTAGGAATGTACTCATAACTTGTCAAAAATAGACATCACTATTTATTATTATTATTGGCAAATAAATATTATTTTTCATTTATATTAAAAAATAATTCATTATTAATTTTTTAATATTCATTTTTTTTTAAATTAATTATTATATTTTCTACTAGAAAAATGAACAAATAGACCAAACTTATACTAATATGTCACCCTTTTGATTCAATAAAGACCATTATAATAATTAAGTAAACTACACACTCAAACAAATTGACTAAACTTGTACTCGTATGTCACCCCGTTGATCCCCATCAAGACCACTATAATAGATAACTGAACTCCACGCTCGGACACATGAATCCTTGGTAAATCAAGCTAATTGGCCGTGTAAATGATAAATTCACATACTTAAGTAATATTCATATTATTGTCATCGCTAAAATTACAAGAAGCCAATTATTATTAATTATTATAAATATTAATCATTTTATTTTGAATTATAAATTATAATATAATAAGTTTGGCACTGTTTATACTAGTTTAAATTTCTAACTTTTATTGAATTTTATACTAGTTTACGTTTCTAATTTTTATTGAATTTAGGTTTCTGTGATCCATATCAATTTAGAAAAGAATTTTCGCCGAGAATCACATAGAGATAATTTTGTCAACGCTTTTGGAACCAACCAGTGTGTTAAAAACCAGTGTTACACTCCAAAGTTGGGAAAACTTTAAATTTCTGACTTTTGTTAAAAAACAGCGTTGCACTTCAAAGTTGGAAAAAACTTTATAAATAACCAAATTTAATATGACTTAATACATTGATAAAAAAATAAAAAATAAATCATCTATTCCTAATTACTACAAATAAAAATAAATTTAAATCTTCAAAAAAACAGGTCATTTAAATAGTTGTGGATTATAAATCATGTATTGATGTCATTGCAATACTTATATCTATACACAAGTATTTAATTATATCAATTATTAAATATACAACTAATTATATATATATATATATATATATATATATATATTCCAAAAAAACAGATTATGTTCGCCCTCAACCAACCACTTTAACACGAAATTTGGAGCACTCCTACACGATTTTCATTCTAACAAATTAATTTCTAAATTTGCTTAAATCTTTTAGTTTGATTTCTTCTTTTTAGCAGTGAACTGCATCTTTTTGAAGGCAAAGCTTTTATTAAGAAATTGTCTAGCCCACAACTATTCCAATTCGTTAAAAAATCCAAATATCCAACTTTTTCCGCACTTTCTTTGTCTTAATAACGAAAACTCCAAATTACAGGAATGTCTGACCTTGACGACTACTTCATGCTCTACTCGGAAAAAAATCCGTATATTGGACCGCTGCAATTGTTTGCAGGACATGCATATAGCATATATCCCAATATGGCTGGTTAACTTGTATACCGATATGGCTGGTGCCGTGACATCCCAATATGGCCGATATTCCAGTGTTCCTTTGTTTCATCTCGGAATATAGAATTATTTTCTAGAACTCGGCATTCCATAAAAACAATCGATATCTCAATAGGTCGGCCGATGTTAGTGTGCCACCTCATTTGTTGACGATCAACCATGATTCAATGTGGCATATCTGACATATTAGCTAACGTAGCATCTGGTGTGTCATATGATGTGGCAGTTGACATAGTAACTGATGTGGTATATGATGTAGCAATTAACATGGCATCTTACATGGTATCCGATGGCTCTTTTTAGTTATCAACCTCTCACACATGGAAGACGTTGACAAGTTCCAGCATAAGGTTTCATGCCTCCGACTCGATGTTTTGTAGCAACTTCTTTTATATTTTGTTTTTAGCCGATAGCTAATATTCCGAGGTCATATCTGTTAACTAACGGGAAGCTGGGACATAGATAGATATCACTTTCAAATTCTGTCCACCTATTGGAGTGATTTCCAATTTTCCATGCAAGATTTGTAGTTAATGACTCCCAATATCATTGTCTATTCGAGTTGTGGATAATTGTTCGTAAAGCTATCTTCATTATACCAATATTATACAAAAAGAGTTGTGTTAAAACCTACAAGCTGATATAACGAGATTCCAGTTGTTGCAATAGCCAAATGTTAAATTCTTTTCTCAATTAAACTCTTTATAAAAAATAGATATCCCGATATTCTAATATAGGTCAATGTGCCACCTCATCATTGGATAATGAATCATGTTATGACACTTTGCACTTGTTGGCGTGGCATCTTATTTGGCATATGACGTGCCGTATGGCATGGCATATCATGTGTTCCTTGACATTGACATCTAACATAGTAACTAACATGGCATCTTACGTGGCATTGGATTCTCGGTACTCTTTTTTCTATTTTTGAAGTCCAAAATTTAACTGGTTCCTTGAAACATGTTTTGCACTGTTCAATGCCATATGACGAAATAGTCAATTCGACGGGATTAGTTATGTTTCATGATTAAAAAAAAAAAAAAAATTAGAAGAAAAGAGATGGTATACAAATAGATTACAAATCAATGGTTATATTTTAATTAAAGCTAAATTACAAGGTACATAAATATTGCTCTAATCTAAGATTTTGAACGAAAAGACTATTGTTGAGAAAACCTTTCAACAAAAATACAACAACTAATAGTCCAATTATATCTACATACTATTGTAAGAATTATTCCAAATACCCCCTTTAATATTTACATTACTTATTGCAAAGATTAATACTAAAAAAAAATTACAATTCACACGAGAATATTGTTGATAAAATCTCTCAGCAAAACTACAACAACCAACAACCCAATTCTACCTACATATTTTTGGAAGAATCGAAATCCGCTTTTGATGTTTACAAAATATTATTGCAAAGATTAATGCAAAAAACAAGAATTACAATTTATATGTTACATTCGTCTCACTAGTCTTCCTCGACACTTATCCCCACTCTGAAGTCTTTAAGACAATGCTCATTTAACCACAACAATCTTTGAGCTTTCCATTCAAGACATAATCGCCTATAACCATCTTTGATGAACATTGTATACTTGAACATTGTATACTTTATGCTTCTCAATCAACGGAAAGACAATCTCCTATAACCATCTTTGATGAACATTGTATACTTGATGCTTCTCAATCAACGAAAAGACAATCTCCTATAACCATCTTTGATGAACATTGTATATTTGATGCTTCTCAATCAACGCAATGACAATTTGGACACTTCACTGTATCCAACATTCAATTATGCAACTAATATTTCTACACATGGATCTTATAACATAACCTATAACTAATGCTCTTTAAGCCCAAAAAATATGAAACTAATATTTCTACGCACATGAATCTCATGAAATAACTTGTAACTAACGCTTTTTAAGCCCAAAGAAATACAAAACCCATCAGCGTATAACATAGTCACACAACAAAATTAGTAATACATTCTTTCCACACTAAAGAAACATAAAATTCCAATAATTTAATTATAATCCTTTATTCATCATATGGTTATAGACTTTTACAAACACGGTTAAAAAAAAACAACAAATCTCACCGCAACAAAAACCAATGAATCTATTTGCAAGTCTTGTCGCCCCTACATGGTTGTTCATATATAAGTGTGTCAACTTCATCTTGGTTCAATTTTTTCTTATCTTGGAGTATTTTTGTTCTTCACGAAGCAATGGTTAGACGTCAACTTTAAAAATTCACGCTCACATTTTGGGTTGACAAGAGTGAAATATATGTCTAAAATACAAACTCAAAACGTTGAAAACCTTGATGCCAGAGACCCGCAGCTTCATTCAACGATCAGTTCTTGGTCATAGGTTTAAAAATGCTCTAGCAATATAAGGGAGGAGGCTCACTTAGCCCCAGCATCTACAGCGAGCCGTCGACACCACAGGGCTATGGAAATCACGCAGATGATACCAAGTATGAAAGGCCAAAAGCAAAACTTGCAACTAAACTGAACGCTTTGCGATGCTCGGGTAATTCAGCCGCAGATCAAGAATCGACTTGAGCACCTCCGAATAATTGGAGAAGGTGTAGTTGTTCCCGGCAATGGCCTGTACCGAGACGGTTATTACCAACCCCAGCCACTTTATCGTAATGAGTCTTAGATCTGTAAGTCCAAGGAGCAGCTACATCCATTATAGATAATCAGCTGATCGAAACTTACGTAGTGTTCTTTCCCACCCTGACTCTGATTTCGAAATTGGAGCAGTTATATCCATTATAGATAATCAGCTGATCGAAACTTACGTAGTGTTCTTTAGCACCCTGATTCTCATTTCGAAATTGGAGGAGACGAGAAGACGCCGAATGTATGTGCTCAAGACGCAGTGGTCCACTAATTTTGTCCGATCTGGCCATCAGTAAATAAACGCGACTAATCACTCAATACCCGACAATTTGACACGATTTGTAGTCCCGGCATGAACGTTGCGCTTCATATATTCCTACTGATTTCACGTTGTCCTCGGATCCTTGTGGGAATGTTATAACCAGTTGCAACTCTCAGAGGAGATCGATGAACAAAGGAAATCAATTGATCATTCACAGCAACGAGTACAGCAAATTAATTGATCACTTAGAACAAATCATTTCTATGCTAATTTATTCACAAAGAATTCAAAAATTTACTGCTTTCCCATCTTCTTGCCCCTCCCCGAAGGGATCTATGCCAGAGTTTGTTCTCATAAAAGTATTAGAAGAGCAAACATGTTGCACAAATTATGCATAAATTAATTCATATATTTTATTCAAAGCGAAATTACAAGCCACATAAGTAACGTTCATGAGATTCAACAGATTCTAAACAAGGAAAATATCGTTGAGACTCCGACCACCAACAACCAAACTCAATCCAACTTACATACTATTGTAAGCATTATTCCAAATATGATTGTGTCATTCTAAAGTAAAAACTAAACATAGAAAAGTTATAATTATATATAGAGATCGCACTGGTATAGATTTATTTTAACCATGATGGATACTCCCCCAAAAGGTGTACATTTTTAAGTTTTGCTTTATAGAAAATTGATTGGAGATCAATAACTAATTTTTTTGGGTGCTTGCGAGATCCATAATTAAAATAAATCTATAATAACATAATACTTCCTATTCTAAATAAAAATATCAAAATATTATAATTTAAAAAGCTATTTTACAACTTAATTTATAATTTATATTTAAAATATTATAAATTAAAAATATTTCACTGTATATGACCATTTGCACCCTTTGATAGATTTAGGAATAGTGATGATGAGTTGAATTACCATGGAAGTGATCAGAAATGAAATAGCAATGCAAGAGAAATGCAATGCACCGCAACAACAAGCTTGAAAACAAGGTGGATAATTGGATATCAATTTTTTTAGATTCAACTGCGTTCAGTAAGTCATTCATTTATGACCATTTCTAAAAGAGGTAGGCGTAACTCACTAATTTATCATCATTTTCGAATAAAATAGTGATATGGCAGAAAAAAAAAGGTGGATAATTGGATTTTTTTTTTTGGGATTCAACTGCATTAAGTAAGTCATTCATCTATGACCATTTCTATGAGAGGTAGTCCTAACTGACTAACTTATCATGATTTTTGAATAATCCACTTCACACTCATTGCATCAGGTGATACTCATAGGGGTGAAGAAGTGGGATTGAAACTAGTGAAATAAATCACAGTAACCACGACTTCCCGAGAGGTCACCTATCCCAGATTGCCTCTAGCTCAAGCACGCTTAATTGTGAAGTTTTCCCCAAAACCAAGCCCACTTAGCTTGCTACCCTATTTGCAAAACCTTAGCAAGTATTGTGCCTCATGAACTATTCAAGTAAAGTTCCCTTCAGTCTTTTGAATTAAGTATTGGGGGTTTTTGCAGTGCATTATATTGGATATCATTTCTTAGGGTTCAACTGCAACAAGTAAGTCATTTATCTATGACCATTTCCATGAGAGATAGTCGTAACTAACTAATTTCTCATGATTTTTTAATACTCCACTTAGCACTCATTGCATCGGGTAATGTTCACAGGGGTGAAGAATTTGGATTGAAACTCATGAGATAAATCGCATAGCATCAATCATCACTCCTGGGGCTTGCCCCTGGTAACCAAGACTTCCATGGAGGTCAACCATCCCAGATTGCCTCTGGCTCAAGTGCTCTTAACTGTGGAGTTTTCCCCACAATCAAGCCCACTTAGCTTGCTACCCGATTTGCAAAAACTTAGCAAGTATTATGCCTCGTGAACCATTCAAGTAGAGTTCACTTCACTCCTTTGAATTAAGTATTGGGGGTTTTTGCAATGCATTATATTGGACATCAATTTTTTGCGATTCAACTGCTTTAAGTAAGTCATTCATCTGTGACCATTTCCATGAAAGGTAGTCATAACTCACTAATTTGTCATGATTTTTGAATAGTCCACTTAGCACTCATTGCATCGGGTGAGGTTCACAAGGGTAAAGATGTGGGATTGAAACTAGTGAGATAAATCGCATAGTATAAATCATCACTTCCGGGGCTTGCACCCAGTAACCAGGACTTCCCGGGAGGTTATCCATCCGAGATCGCCTCTAGCTCAAGCATGGTTAACTGTGGAGTTTTCCCCACAATCAAGCCCACTTAGCTTGCTATCCCATTTGAAAAAATTTAGAAAGTATTGTGCATCATGAACCATTCAAGTAGAGTTCCCTTCACTCTTTTGAATTAAGTATTGAGGGTTTTTGCAAAGCATTATATTGGATATCATTTTTTCTTCGGATTTAACTACATTAAGTAAGTCATTCATCTATCACCATTTCCATGAGAGGTAGTCATAACTGACTAATTTCTCATGATTTTTGAATATTTCACTTAGCACTCATTGCATCGGGCTATGCTCACAGGGTTGAAGAAGTGGGATTGAAACTAGTGATATAAATCATATATTATCAATCATCACTTCCAGGGCTTGCACCCAGTAACCAAGACTTCCCGCGAGGTCACCCATCCCAAATCGCGCTTGACAGTTAAGCACGCTTGAGCCAAAGGAAATCTAGGATGGGTGACCTCCCGGGAAGTCCTGGCTATTGAGTGCAAGCCTCAGAAGTGATGATTGACGCTTTGAAATTTATCTCACTAGTTTCAATCCCACTTCTTCACCCCTATGAGCATCACCCGATGCCATGAGTGCTAAGTGGACTATTGAAAAATCATGAGAAATTAGTCACCTACAACTCCCTCTCATGGAAATGATTGTAGATGAATGACTTACTTAACGCAGTTGAATCCCAAAAAAGTGATATCCAATATAATGCACTGCGAAAACCCCCAATATTTAATTCAAAAGAGTGAAGGGAATTCTACTTAAATGGTTCATGAGGGACAATACTTGCTAAGATTTTGCAAATGGGGTAGCAAGCTAAGTGGACTTGATTGTGGGGAAAACTACACAGTTAGGCGCGATTGAGTGAGAGGTGACCTGGCATGGGTGACCTCCTGTGAAGTCCTAGTTACCAAGTGCATGCCCCAAAACTGATGATTGATACTATGTGATATATCTCACTAGTTTCAATCCCACTTCTTCACCATTGTGAGCATCGATGCAATGAGTGCTAAGTGGACTATTCAAAAATCATGAGAAATTATTGAGTTACGACTACCTCTCATGGAAATGTTCATAGATGAATGACTTACTTAATGCAATTGAATCCCGAAAAAATAATATCCAATATAATACGCTTTGAAAACCCCCAATACTTAATTCAAAAGAGTGAAGGGAACTCTACTTGAATGGTTCACGAGGCACAATACTTGCTAACATTTTGCAAATGGGGTAGCAAGCTAAGTGGGCTTGATTGCGGGGAAAACACCACAGTTAAGTGCGCTTGAGCCAGAGGTGATCTGGGATGGGTGACCTTACAGGGAGTACTAGTTACAAGTGATGATTGACGCTATGCGATTTATCTCACTAGGTTCAATCCCACTTCTTCACCCTTGTGAGCATCACCAGATGCAATTAGTCGCACTAGTTTCAATCCCACTTCTTCACCCTTATGAACATCATCCGATGCAATGAGTGCTAAGTGGAATATTCAAAAATCATGAAAAAATAGTCAATTACAACTACCTCTCATGGAAATGGCTGATGCAATGAGTGCTAAGTGGACTATTCAAAAATAATGAGAAATTAGTCAGTTACATCTACTGCAAAAACCCCCAATACTTATTTCAAAAGAGTGAATGGAAATCTACTTGAATGGTTCATGAGGCACAATACTTGCTAAGGTTTTGCAAATGGGGTTTGCGCAGAAAACTCTACATTTAAGCACGCTTGAGCCAGAGGCGATCTGGGATGGGTGACCTCTTCGGAAGTCTTGGTTACCAAGTGCAAGCCTCGGAAGTGATAATTGACGCTATGCGATTTACCTCACTAGTTTTCTAAGTGGATTATTCAAAAGTCATGAGAAATTAGCCAGTTAAGACTACCTCTCACAGAAATCCTCATAGATGAATGACTTACGTAATGCAGTTGAATCCAGAAAAAATGATATCCAATATAATGCACTGCAAAAAACCCCATTTTTCTAAGTGGATTATTCAAAAGTCATGAGAAATTAGCCTGTTAAGACTACCTCTAACGGAAATCCTCATAGATGAATGACTTACGTAATGCTGTTGAATCCAGAAAAAATGATATCCTATATAATGCACTGCAAAAAACCCCACTACTTAAGATGGATAATATTCAACTTGTGAGGCTGCACTTAATTCGAGGGACTGCATTTGTTGATCATTGGATTGACTATTAAGTAGTAGAATGATATCCAATATAATACACTGAAAAAAAACCAATACTTAAGGTAGATAATATTTAGTTTGTTGGGGCTCAATTAATTCCCGGGACTGTATTTCTTGATCATTGGATTGATTATTAAATAATAGACTTATACGGCCCCGGGCATTAACAGCCACCCGCAAGCTAGAGTTAGCTAGATAACTCTCGCCTGAAAACAAAGCCTTGATATTAAGATAGCTCCGTGGCAGTAGAAGTCATGGCTTACTCAGCACAGATCAATGACGACAAAAATCAATGTCGAAATGACAAAAGCAATGGCAAAATGCTTTATAATCTTCTATAATGAAATGAAAGACGTTAAAAAGCAAACTGAAGGCCCGCTCGCATTCTAAAGCAAGAAGAAATGTGAGCGAACGTGCACGCACTATCGGTCATATTGATTCGAGGTTCGAGCCTCAAATCTCATGATGAATGTGTAGGTTTGACAGAAGAAAGCAGAGAACGGTAAATTTAATGGGAAGTAGATTAATACAGAGTTGATGTAATGAACGATTTACCTACCGCAGATCAGACATCTTTGTTAGGGTGGGAAGTGGATGAATTCATTGCAGCGTATCAAGCAAAAATGGAGTACTGCCACGATCTCCGCAGCTTCAAAACCAGTCAAAATGAAGTAAAAAATCCATGGAATGCGCTCAGTTGATAGCTCAGGCTTGTTTCTCTAGAATATTTTATAACTATTCTTGCTAAATCATTAGCTACTTGACCTGCCTCCCAATGAGGACTTCTGAATCACCACAATTAGGAGTACAGGCCGTAAATAAGTTCACTTTTCTACCTGTCTATATACTACATTTGTTGTTGTATGTATCCAACCAGAAATGAGGTAAACCACTGTAGTAGAGTTATAATACTTAATTTGGTTTTAAGAAAAATGAACCGAAAAGTCGCTGTAAATTTAAAAATTTTATTTATAAAAATCTTAGAGCAGATAACGTAGTTATATTTTAGATTTTCAATATGTATTTTTTCTTTTTATGAATTTAGCGTTAACTTTATATTTTATAAGCACATGTTTTATCATGTTTGATGGAGATGAAAATATATTTATAAAAAATGTTTTACCATGTTTGATTGAGATGAAAATATATTTTGGAGTAGAGAAAAGTATTAATATTATAGTTTAATTTTTTAATTTATTTATAATTTATATAACTATTAGAATTAGTATAATTCGGTATTATATTATTTAAAATTATTGTAGTTTGGTTACTTATCTGTATTTGGGATAATATATAATATTAAATTGTTTTTAATAATAAATAATTCGTTATAATTAATTTTTTATTTCTGTTAATTTATTCTTAACTATTTAATAAAAAATGTATTTCATTTTCTAAAAAAATAAGATTAATAAAAATTTAAGTTATTTTAATGTGTTTCCTTTCAATACCTCATAATTAATTTAGATATCTAAATGACATAAATGTAGAATTAAATGTGTGCTTTGTATTTTCTATCTAGATAAATGTTAGGGTAAATTTGACTATGTGAAAGAGTAAAAGTTGTTAAGTCCAATTTGATGATTATATGCACATGGTTTTGGTCTTAAAAGGTAGAGCTCATGAATTAGATGTGATGAAGCATTTAAACGGTTTGGATATTCATTATTGTAATATGTCCAAGTTAAGCAAACCTCATGGGCAATGATGAGGACAGAAGACAATTTGATGGTATTAAACTTCCCAAGGGGTGTACAGACTGGACCAGGCTTCGCATAATACGAGTGATAAATATCACACTATGGATTTATCGGTTTTCTTCCCAGCGTAAGCCTAGTCCCAAAGAAAATGCCCAAGTTGGTTAACTTGACCAAGACATAATGGTGACTTACTTGATTACTTGTATGTCTAGATCGAAGAGACCTACTATTGGTTGGAGTTGAAAATAATTAATATTATTTTTTATTAATGGAGAATTGGTTACATAAGTTTTAATGTATCTCCTTAGTTTAGGATTTGTTACTAGAGTTTAGGAGTTTGGTTGCAACTTCCTGATTTCTAAAGTTGTATTTATTGATGTAATATTTTATTGATGAATAATAGAGTGTACGAGAGTGATCTCTCTGTTTTGAGTGTAGTCTCCAGGTGCAGGCCACACCTGTGAGCTACATCTCCTTCAATACTGTTCACATTTTATCTTGGTATGAGAGCTCAAATTGGGTGAGCCTGATCTTTTATCACCTTTGTGGCCGAAGTGTTTTTGTAGCTAGCTTGCCTGCGTGGTAGAATTTCCTGTGTGGATTGAAGTGCCTCTGTGGCCGCATGTACACAAGAGTTTTGTGCTCAATTGAGCAGGTCGACTGCAGAACACTTGGCTCGAACTCAGAAGTTTTTTAATTTTCTAGGTAGAAGGGGGTTGGTGCGGGTTTTGTACTGATCGTCGTGCCAGGAGGGGCAATTGGCGCGTCTGTTCGGCAATTAAGCGCGCCACTGCACCAAAATACCTCATTGGTGCGAAATTTAAGGGAAAAATCATGACAGGCATTTTTCCTCGCACCAATTTTATCTTGGCGCGAGATTCTCGCTCGGGAAAGTGCCAACTCACCTTCAAGGGGATTTGCGGGAAGCCTCATCTTCGTTTGACGATTTGCGAGGGGTGCAGATCGGAGAAGTTGCAGATTTATCCGGGAGAGGCAGATCGGATCAATTTTGATCAAACCAATTTTTCGGCTGTATTAAAAAATGCCGAATTTTCTCATTGGAGCGGGATTGCCAGATACTGTAGATCAGTGGGAGAAATGTGACAGATCGATTTGATAGTTATCATTTTTTTTACTGTTGGGTAAATTCATTTTGTAGATATGATCAGAATGGGTAATACGATGGAATCGTATCTTCATGAGTCTAGCAAAATTGATGGTTCTAACTTCATGAATTGGAAGTTTAAGATCCAGACCTTGCTTGACGGTGCGAATGCTTAGTCCATAGTTACAAGTGATGAGCTGAAGCCGAACGCAGAGACACAAGAGCAAGAATGGGAAAAACGAGAGAACAAGGCAAAAGTTTTGTTGAAGATATCCGTCAAGGAAGTATTATCCCGCACATCAGAGATTGTAAAATGTCCACGGAGATCTGGAGGACCATCAAGAATTTGTATCAGACCCAAAACACAAGTCGAATTATGGCGCTTAAAAGCAAGCTATTTTCTATGAGGATGGACGAAAGGGATACTGTTGCTGCATTTGTTGCACGAATTAAAGATGTGAAAGATGGATTGGGGGACATCGGAGAGGTGGTGTCTGACTCTGATCTTCTCTCAATCACACTGAGCAATTTGCGTGATGAATTTCAAATGTTCGTCATTGTATTGGTGGCAAGGGAGAAGGCACCCACATTTGAAGATCTGATAGCGATCTTGCTGCAAGAGGAGGAGCGGCTATAGAACTTGAACCCCCAGAATGATGATCTTACGCTGATGGCGAAACGACGATCATTCAGAGGAAAGCAGCCACAGAAACAATCACAGCAGAAAGGAGGAACATCAAAGAAGAATTCTCATAAAGGTATGCTTGCAAATCGTTCTGTAAAGAAATGTTATTATTGTGGAAAGAAGGGTCATATACAAAATGAATGCTTTAAGAAGTAGGTTGATGCTACAAAGAGGAAGCAGGCAAGTGCAAAGCACATGGGATACTTTTTTGAAGAAGAAAATAAAGATTTCAGTCATGAATTTCAGCTGCTCACAGTCGACTATGCCCTTTCAGCATCTAATGAGGACGATATTTGGTATGTCGATTCTGGAGCATCCTCTCACATGACAGGTAAAAAGGAATTTTTTGATAGTCTTGAAGAAAGTATAAATTGATCAAAAATTTATTTAGGAGATGATAGTGGATACGAGATTAAAGGTTATGGGGTGATTTCAGTCAAGTTACCAAATGGAAAAATTAGTCACCTTAAAAATGTTTTATATGTACCTGGAATTAAGAAAAATCTGATATTTGTATCCATGATGGCTGATCAAGATATGCAAGTCGAGTTCTTCAAGACTCATTGTGTGGTAAAGGATTGTAGGAATGAAATAATTGCAACAATCATGCGAGTTGGAAGCCTATACAAACTGGATGCAAAGTGTATACCAAAGCAAGCCATGGTTGCAAGAGGATCGACAGCCGAACAACTCTTGCATCAAAAGTTCGATCACTTGAATTTGTAGGACCTCGTGTCATTGTAGAAGAAAGGTATGGTTGAGGGGCTCCCTATCTTTCATAATATTCAGTTAAATTGTGATGGTTGTGCCTTAGGTAAAATGCATAGAGAACAGTTTCATGTGCATGATAGGAGGTAGGAAACAGATATTTTAGAATTAGTGCACAGTGATATATGCGGACCTATGCAGACAAGGTCACTAGGAGGAGCATATTATTTTCGTTATTTACTGATGACTGCACTAGATATTCATGGGTTTATTTTCTGAGTAAGAAAAGTCATACTTTCCATTGCTTTATAGAATTTAAAACCTTGGTGGAAAAGCAGTTTGGTAAGAGTATAAAAATTCTCCGATCTGATCAAGGGGGAGAATACAAGCTAGGGTAATTCGTGAAATTTTGCAAATCTCATGGGATTCTTCAGCAGTATACAGTGCCACACACACCATAGCATAATGGAGTTGTAGAGCGCAAAAACAGAACCTTAGTGGAGTGCGCAAGGAGCATGTTACAAGGTAAGGGTCTGTCTAAAAGCTTTTGGGTAGAGGCTATTAATATTGTTGTATATTTAAAGAACAGAAGTCCTACCAGGTACCTTGGCTTCAAAACTCCTTTTGAAGCTCTATATGGATACAAACCAGCAGTAAACTATCTAAGAGTATTTGGGTCAAAAGCATTTTCCCATATACCCAAAGCTGATAGGAAGAAATTAGACACTAAAGCAGTTAGATGCATCTTTGTTGGTTATGGCACAAAATTTAAAGCATATAAACTATTCAATCTCGAGTCTCGTAAGACATTTGCAAGCAGGGATGTAGTGTTTCATGAACAACAGGAAGGGAAAGATGACATTGGTGATGATTGGCACATTACATTGTTGATGGATGAAAGTGGTGAGGATGAAAGAGAGCAGGAGTAGAAAGAAGAGCAAAAAGAAGAATAGGAAGAAGGTGATAATGCAAGCCCATTTAAAGCTGAAGAAAACAAATTTGAGGTAAGTCCCTTACCAAGGAGATCAGGTAGGAAGACTAGAAACCCATTAAAATTGAGAGACTATGCTTTGATGTCAAATGTTTTGAATAGTGTAGAGCCCACTAATTACAAAGAAGCTAGCCAATTTGAGTGGAGGACTACAATGAATGAAGAGATAGAATCAATTCTTAGAAATGACACTTGGGATTTAGTTGACCTTCCTAACAATAAAACACCCAATGGATGTAAATGGTTTTTTAAGCCAAAAATGAATGCAAATGGAAGTATAGAGAAATTAAAAGCTAGGCTGGTTGCAAAAGGATATTCATAGCATGAAGGTATAGATTTTGATGATACTTTTGCACCTGTAGCAAAGTTATATTCAATTAGAAGGCTTATTGCTTTAGCTAGTCAATGTAATTGGGAGCTACACCAGCTTGATGTTAAATCTGCATTTTTAAATGGTGATTTAAAAGAGGAAATTTACTTAGTACAACTAGAAGGGTTTGTAAAGTAGGGGCAGGAACATCTAGTTTTCAAATTGAAAAAGGCTTTATATGGTTTAAAGCAAGCACCCAGATCTTGGTACGAAAAGGTTGATTCTTTCTTTTTAGAGTATGGATTTCATAGAAGTTTAAATGACCCAAATTTGTATACCAGGTACAATAATCAAGGGCAGATTATTTTGATTTCTTTGTATGTATATGGCATGATTATAATAGGAGATGCAAATGATTTAATTAGAGGAATCAAAAGGTTTATGGCACAAGTTTTTGAGACGAAAGATCTCGACAGGCCTTCATTACTGTCTAGGATTAGAAGTATGCAGAGATATTGGGCAAACGTTTCTTACCCAAGGGAAGTATGCCAGAAATCTGTTGAAAAAGTTTGGTATGGATCAGTGTAGATCAGCAGTGACATCTTTGCAGCAGAATTTGAAGTTGTGCATTGACGATGGCACTAAAGAGGTTGATGCTACAATGTACAAACAACTAGTTGGCAGCTCGATATATCTCACAACAACCAGACCTGACTTGGCATACTCTGTTAGTGTGTTGAGCCAATTCACGTCAAAACCGCTTGAAAGTCACTGGGTAGCAGCAAAAATCATGTTGAGGTATCTTTGTGGTACATCTTTGTGGTACTGTTAACTATGGCATTTTATACACGGACGCATTTGATGTTATTCTAGCAGGTTTTTCAGATTCAGACTGGGTAGGTAACTTGGATGATAGAAGTTCCATCACAGGTTATGCATTTAGCATAGGATTCGGGGTCATAGCATGGAGTAGCAGGAAGCAAAGTACTGTAGATTTGTCATCCTGTGAAACTGAGTATCAATCATTGTGTGGAGCGACATGTGAAGTGATTTGGTTGAGAACGCTTATCAATGATGTAGGAAAAGAATAGAAGGATTCCACTTCCATCAAAAGCGACAACCAGAGTACCATTAAATTTGCATAAATCCAGGGTTTCATAAAAACACCAAACATATAGACACTCAGTTCCATTTTACAAGAGAGAAACTAGAGTCAAAAGAAATTATTGTTGAATATTGTAAAACTTGTGACAATATGGCTGATATTTTTACAAAGCCTCTTGCACGTGTGAAGTTTGAATTGTTTAGAGGGATGTCACGTGTGAAGTTTGAATTGTTTAGAGGGATGTTAGGAGTCCAGGATAACCCTTTCTCCATTAAGGGGGGGAGTTGAAAATAATTAATATTATTTTGCATTAATGGAGAATTGGTTACATAAGTTTTAATGTATCTCCTTAGTTTAGGATTTGTTCCTAGAGTTTAGGAGTTTGGTTGCAACTTCCCGATTTCTAAAGTTGTATTTATTGATGTAATCTTTCATTGATGAATAATAGAGTGTACGAGAGTGATCTCTTTGTTTTGAGTGTAGTCTCCAGGTGTAAGCCACACCTCTGAGCTACATCTCCTTCTTTTCAATTCTGTTCACATTTTATCTGTTGGATATTTTCCAGTTATGCCATTTTCTAGGGTAAATCCTAATGTGTGTTGTTGGTATGTATTTGATTTTTAACATTATTTATTTCCTATTGTTTCGTTTCTAATAATGGTATCAAATCCAAGGGATGGTTTCTTTTCCAGTTATGACATTTTCTAGGGTAAATCCTGATGTGCGTTGTTGCTATGTATTTGATTTTTAACATTATTTCTCTCTTATTGTTTTGTTTCTAATAATGGTATCAAAGCCAAGGAATGGTTTCGAGAAGGAGATGGTACTTGCAAATTCTAAAGTGTGGGTTGAATCTAAGATAGTATGTATGGATATTGAAACTTAAGCAATATGAAATGAAATAGAGGTCAAAGAGAGTTAGATGATAGAGATGAAGAACACTTGAGATGAAATCTGTAAATTACATGTATATGGATATAAGTGAAATTTGTAAATTACATGTATATGGACACAAGAGTTTAACACCTAGTTAGCATGTGTACCGTGCACATAATGTCTTTAGGTAGACATAGATAATGGGGGAATAAAGCATTTGGATTTCCCTAGTCAGGTTTAATGTAGTCAATGTTAGAGTAAACTTGATTAGGTGAAAAAAATGGTTAGGTCAAATGTTTTGTTTGGCACATGGTTTTCTTCATTGTTAAGATTTTTAGGCACTTAGAGTTAATTAATTTCAATTTTGTTTAATTTTTTTTGGCACTTGGTTTTCATCATTCTGAAGATATTTAGGCACATAGAGTTAATTAATTTCAATTTTTTTTAATATGTCTATTAGATAAAAGTATGTTTGTTTAGTATGAATTAGTTTCATTTTAATCATAGGGCCATTAAATGTTATAGATATAGAGATGGCTCATATTATTCTTGACACTAAACGTTATTGATAGGGAACGCCAAATTGGTCCATGATCTCTATTTAAAGGGCATGGAGCATCATGGCTTATGATGGATTTTGATATATTTTTTATGTAAATTAATTTTTTTTGCATTAATAAAATTTCCTCTAAGTAGCCACCTTGGCTCGATCCATGGTCTATTTCCTCTTAAAAAGTTTTAACCATATAAAAATATTAGTATTGTGATCTTTGAATAACTGATTATATTTAAAAGTGTTTATGTTTATGGAATATAACCAACCAAAACAATGTCAACCAAAATTAAAACTTATGAATTAAATGTAAGGAAACACTTTATGGATTGAAAACATAACTAAGATATATGATAATAATAGTATTTTTTTTTACAAGATTAAATCGCATGGTAACTATAATTTATATTTATTTAAATAATAATAATTATTATTATTATTCTCAGTTATTTTATTTATATATTTAATAAAAAATAAAATATTTTTGATAATAAGAAATTGGAAAGTGTATTTTTTAATTATTGGAACGTAACTCATTCAAATTTTAGAATCATGTTTAATATTGTCTTTTTTAATAGGTCCTTCAGTATGGCATCGTTTCTTTATTTTGACAAAGCTTTGGTTGGTTGCATTTTAATTTATTTTAAATACTAAGTCAACATGAGCCAAGAAGGATTCAATTTTTTCACCGACAAATTTTTTTATAATTTTACATTATTTAAATATTTTGTATAATTACTTCTTTTAAATTTCTAAAAAAAATTATATTACATACTAACAATACATCATAGTAAACTATAAAATAAATCTCTAACTTCAAAAAACCTCATAACAATACATCATAATGAACTGTAAAATAAACCTATAACTTCAAAAAAAAAGCCTCACCTTTCTTCCATATTTTGAAAAAACCCTCAAGCCAGCGGTATTACGTAGCGGCCAATGAACATAAATAAATAACTTTATCAAACACGGTTAGTCTCAGTACCCGCACATAAGTTCATGTTTTTGAAATTCAATAAGGTGATTAAGAACTATGTAAATAGGAATATCGACTCAACTTGAGAGAATTAAGTAAATCTGAAGATACGCATCTGCGGTGGTTTTCCCATTTAATTCCAAGGCAGCTGAAGATCTTTCATTTATTGAAACATGTATCGTTTGATGAATCATAATTTGCTTATCGCTCTTTTAAATTATTCTGGAAATTGTTGTTCTTTGACTGCCATCCGTTTTTAATAACCAAAGTTTCTCCGGCGAGATATGTTCTGATGACTCATAAATGTAGGTTGGCTATCAACCATATTAGTTTTTCTATCAAAAGGAACGAATATTGAAACCAAACACACCATCACATCATCGTTCGTCATGGTATTTCAGAGTTCATAGCATATAATGGTATGTGATGCCCGGAGTTCATCTTATACGAAACACTTCATTGCATAAAATCATATTACAGGTAAACGCATGCCATTGAATATAATAATCTTTAAATTAACACAAATGTAGAATATGCATGTCGAAGAAATTGATAACATATGGACTTTGAAGAATTTCATTCTTCATCCGAAAGATTCAATGAATAGAGAATGATGATCGATCTAAACACGTACGTATCTAAAAGCAAACGTAAAAAGAAGTCAACTTCGTAGATAACCATTAAGTATTTACCATAATCTTTAAATTAACACAAATGTAAAATATGCATGTCCAAGAAATTTATAACGTATGGACCTTGAAGAATTTCATTCTTCATCCGAAAGATTCTATAAGTAGAGAATGATGATCGATCTAAACACGTACGTATCTAAAAGCAAACGTAAAAAGAAGACAATTTCGTAGATAACCATTAAGTATTTACCATTGGTGAGGCTCGGTACCTCTGATGTCAATGGCTTCCCCATGGAGTAAATTGCCACGCAGGAGGGGCTACCTCTAATGGCAATGGCTCTGCCATGGAGCAAAATTATCACGCAGGAGGGGGTTCATCGTACCCTGGACTACGACCCGCTCGAAAGACCACAGTTCCCTCCTTATTCGTTATCGTATTATTCTCGTAGTTATTATGAATGGAACAGTTCTTTACCGTTTTAAAAATTTCATGACCACCGCGACCATGAGCTCCCCCCAGGAGAATGCTGTTATTTCTCACTACAGCGTTATATGGCTGGTTAAACCGAGCGCCAGTCCATGAGAAGGCGTGACAAGAAGGAAGAGCAGAATTGTAACAGCAACGATTCGGGCGTTCATTTTTGAATGTATACCGAGGATCTCCCACCTTGCAAGCGACCAAACTCAACCCACCTTGCAAGCGATCAAAGTCAAGTACTAAAAAGCTTCTTCAAAGGACAAATCAGTATCGGATCATCGAAGAGAAGAAATACTCTTATGTTGAATTGGTTGAAGTCTTTGTCAGGCTGCTATAGTTACGGCAGTCTTTCAACCGCTTATAACGAAATGCGGCACCATCGAACACTTTCTTTTCACCAATACTTATATTCATGGACTACGCCTTAACATTCGATACTTAGTGTATTTTTCTTTACCAAGTATTTAGATTAGTTTTTATACTAATGAACATCCATACACATTCATTATCCACAACAATTATACATATACAACACAATTGCAAAAGTATAAAGGGAGGCACAACTCCATTTCAACTTTGATAAAATTTCAAGTATTACCTTGGAAACCCCAAGTTTCATACTTCAACAAATTTCAGACTTCGTGTCTTTGCCAATGGGTTGTCCAATTCGTGCACACTTTGTATGGTGGTGACCTCCACAATCCACACTTAGCCAATTTCCAACTCGTCCAACTGTCACACGGGAACTTTCGTGCAGCTTCAACCCAAACTCGTTCACCGTGGGTAGGCGCCTTCGTGCGACCTCACCTGAACTCGTTCAACCACGGGCAGGCACCTTCGTGCGACCCTCCACCCAAGCTCATTCAACCGGGCGGGCGCGCCTTCGTGCGTTCTCCACCCGAGTTTGTTCAACCGGGCGGGCGTGCCTTCATACAGCCCTCCACTCAAGTTCGTTCAACTTGGTGGGTGTGTCTTTGTGTGGCCCTCCACTCTAGTCACTTCACCATCAGGGGAACACCTTTGTGCAGGCCTCCACCTGACTCACCCATCCATGAAAACTTGTACACGCCATGTTCGTCTACCCGATGAGCAGGCATATTCTAATTATGGTTTTGTGCCTAGCTACACCTCCTTCGCACTTCTTCATGAGCTACTTCGATAAGCGATGATCAAATGACCTCGAATTGCTCGAACTTGATGTGCTTCTCCCCAACTCACACCGATAATGTATATGGTGGGTAGGCGAGTCATGCCACCCGACCGACTCGTTTACTTTACTCAGCTGACTTTTTGCTTGATTTTAAAACTCGTCCAAGTGTGGGTCAGCCCGCCCAGCTCACAGGACTACCCCTTCCTGCTTTCCCATCTTACAACTTTACTTCGATTGGCCCGTGGGTACTTGCCCCGCCATATAAACTTACTGCCAAACCTTCCTCCACGCCTATTTCAACATCGCATATCCTCTGTTTGGCCTCAGCTCATCTATCTTCATACGATGATGTTCGTCTTGCCCATGGCACACACCGCAGGTCCTTACATCTTCTTCCACCGAAAGTCATTTTCATCCACGACAATATCCCATCTCGGTAACCAAATACCACCAAGATAATCATATCCAAATAGTCTTATCCTGATCCATGATATCATCTGGTCCATATACTGTAAACATCCCTGCAACATATGCAAAACAACCATCTCCACCATTTGTCGTCCTCAGCCTGTAGTCTATTGTCAAGATACTCCACCCAATCTCAACACACCTCTGCACACTGGTACCCGTCATGACTAGAACTAGCTAGGTAGCTAATCCAACCATACGCCCAAATCACAAGAATGCACATCCTTATGTCACCATCAGTCTTTCTCTAACTTCTGCTACATCTTAGATTCATAAAAAATCTGCTCCAAAACCCATGCTCAGGTCCATGTAATCTCCATCCCATCTATAACATGTCCAGTCCATTGTCTTGTTGTACAAGAGTACATAACCTCTCCACTGGCTCATACATATATCTCCATGTCATAACAACATCTGCACAACATCCATGCCTCGGCACTCTCCATAGGATTCCCATGAGTGACACCTCTACACATGCTCCTGCATAATGTCCCTGCAAAAACTGTCATGCTCCATGTTTCTAACCTGATATCCATGACTCTAGATATCCATGATGTCCACCCCATGTAGACTCCATCCCAACATCTAGTCATCTACATCCAAGCTTGCAATCTGTTGTAAAGAAGCCATTCCCCAAGGCCCCTTGTTAAGGTGGTGCAGCCCCTTCTAATCAAGGTCCCTGCACCAACCCATCTTCAAGTTTGTCTATCGAGAAAGGAGCGCTAGGAAGTTTCCTCCTTGCCTTTCATCCACCCATGTATCAGATTTGTGTTGTGTCCTCAAGTGTCTATGCAAAACCTCATCACATGTACACCCAAGCTCTCTAAGCTTGTCTTTCATCAACTGAAAGTCATATATGGTCATAGCATACCTGCAAAACTTCACCATACAAGTCGGATTTCTACCTGCATAATCCTCCCCAACCACTGTTTCTGAAGTAATACTTGGACTCCCTTCATCTGCAACTCCCTTGTGAAGATCATCAGTAGAAGATGTCCCTGCCAAGTGCTTCAAGATTCGTGAGATTAACCTCTCACTTGCTTCCTTCTTCCTCACTCTTGCAACAAAGTCAATCAACTTCCCTTCCTCCATTGTTTGAATCATACTCCTAAGTCCTCTTTGCTCCACATCCTCATGCTTCACATTCGGATCTTTGGGATACAAAGCCATAGAATTCATCCTCGGTCTATACCCCAAGAAACTCCTTCTATTCATCAAAACCAACATAGTTATCCCTTCAATTGTGATAAAGAGAATGTCCTGGTCCACCATCGGTATGGCTTGTGAAAGATTCATGAAATCTCACCCCAGTACCATAGAATGATCATCCATGTCCATGATCCTGAAGTCCAACTTTTCAAACCACGAGCCCACTCTCACCTTAGTGTTCTCCATCACACCAGTAACAACCTTCATGATAGAGTTGACTACTTTGAAAGCACTCCACTCTCTCTCCATCTCAGATTTCTTCCCAAAATACTTTGTTGCCTTCTTACTCAAGAATCTATGAGTAGCCCCCGCATCCACCAAAGCTGCAAATCTCTTGCCCTTCATGGTCACCTGCACAAAACTCAACTTCAAGGCATCACCACCTTCTGTCGGCTTTATCTTGTGTCTGACATTAGCAACATTCTTCAAGAATTCAGCCTCAGAAGTGTCCATTGGCTTGTGCTCCAATTTGACATTCCTCCTAAGGTACTTCACTCCCTTGCTTCTCTCTTCTACGCAATTCGATCCTGGCTCAACTTGACTTCCTTCGGGCTTGTCCTCCATCGCATTCTGCTCAAGTGCACCAATCAAGTGCCCATTGACTACCTCCATGGAACAAAGCTTCCAAACATCCTTTGGATTATCATGGTAGTAAGTCCTCAACCTGTCAATGTAGTTAAGCTTGTCTTGCTCAATTACAACAACCTTCTTACCAGGAAGTTTCTTCTTTATCTCCTCCTGAATCTACTTGATTTCGGTCTCTACCATGGAACATTTCTCCCTTAGTCAAGCTATCTCATCTAAGAGCTCTTGAAGATCAAGACCATTCTGTCAGATCTCTTCATCAAGTTTCTAGAGTTCACCATCCATCGTACTTCCACATTGGTCCTTGAGTTCTTCAAGTTCTTTCCTCACCTTCGAACAATTTTCCCAAATCTTCATATTCTCAGCCTTCATCGAAATCCAGTCTGAACTCCATCTGCTCACATGTTCCAACATTTTGTACAGAAAGAATTTACCTACATTATGGCTAGATTCACCTACCATAGGTTCTTCTAGTATCTTTTCCATTCAATGTTCTCCTCTATTCACCAACTTCACCAAGTTCCCTGCAAAACCGGACCATCTTTTGATTCCACTTTTATGTGAAATCAGCTTCCTTCGCCTGCAAGTACCCTTGATTTCCACTGTCAATTCGTCAAGCTTTTGTAAATATTGAACTCTTCCTAAGTCTTCAGCCTTACTCTGATAGATAGCTCCAACCATGAGCTCTGATACCACTTGTCACGCCCCTACATCTGTGGTAGTTTTTCAACTGCTTATAGTGAGGTGCGGCACCATTGAACACTTTCTTTTCACCAGTACTTATTTTCATGGACTATCCCTTAATATTTGATGCTTAGTTTATTTTTCTTTACCAAGTATTTAGATGAGCCTTTATCCTAATGAACACCCATACACATTCATTATCCACAACAATTATACATTTACAACACAATTGCAAAAGTATAAAGGGAGGGGCAACTCCCTAAATATGAGTATGCTTGATTTCATTATAATTTCAACTTTCATAAAATTACAAGTATTACCTTAGAAACCCCAAGTTTCATACTTGGACAAATTTCAGACTTCGTTTCTTTGCCAACAAGCTGCCCACCTTGTGCACACATTGCACGGTGGTCACCTCCACAATCCACACTTAGCCAATTTCCAACTTGTCCAACTGTCGGGCGAGCACCTTCGTGTAGCCTCCACCCAAACTCGTTCACTATGGGTAGGCACCTTCGTGTGACCTCGCCTGAACTCGTTCAACCATGGGCGGCTACATTCATGTGACCCTCCACCTGAGTTCGCTCAACCAGGTGGGCACGCCTTCATGCGGCACTCCGCCCGAGTTCATTCAACTGGGCAAGCGTGCCTTCATGTGGTGCTCCACCCAAGTTCGTTCAACTGGGCAGTGTGCCTTCATGCGACCCTCCACCTGATTTCATTCAATCGGGTGGGCATGCCCTCATGCAGCCCTCCACTCAAGTCACTTCACCATCAGGCAAGTGCTTTCATGCAGCCCTCCACCTGACTGACCTGTTCACCAAAACTCATGCATGTCATGTCTATCTGCTCGACAAATGGGCACATTCCACCTACGGATCTTGTGACTTGCTGTGGCTCCTTCATACTTCTCCACGAGCTACTTTGATGAGCGATGATTGAATGACTTTGAATTGCTTGAACTTGATTTCCTTCTCCCCAACTCACACCAACTATATATATGGTGGGTGGGCGAGTCATGCCACTGGTCAACTTGTTTACTTCACCCGGCCGACTTGTTGTTCGGTTGTAAAAGTTGTCCATGTGTGGGTTGGCCTGCCTAGCTTGTGGCACTGCCCCTTCCTACTTGCCCATCTTACAACTTTACGTCACTCAGCCCACGAGTACTTGGCTAGCTCATTCCCGCCATATAAACTTGCAACCAAACCTTCCTCCACACGTATTTCACCATCACATATCCTTTGTTTGGCCTTAGCTCATCTATCTTCACATAGTGATGTTCATCCTACCTGTCACACAAACTGCAGGTCCTTACAGGGTACCTCTAATGGTAATGGTTCCGCCATGGAGAAAAATTATAACGCCGGAGGGGGTTCATCGTGCCCTATTCCTAGACTATGACCCGTTGGAAAAACAACAGTTCCATCCTTATTCGTTATCGTATTATTCTTGTAGTTATTATGAAGGGAAGGGTTCTTTACCATCTTAAAAATTTCATGACCACCACGACCATGAGCTCCCCCGAGGAGACTGTTATTATTTCTCACTACAACATTATATGGATGGATAAACCAAGCGTCAATCCATGAGAACGCATGACAAGAAGCAAGAGCAGAAGTGTAACAACAACCATTCAGGCCTTCATTTTTGAATGTATATCGAGGATCTCACACGTTGCAAGTGATCGAAGTTAAGTACTAAAAAGCTTCCTCAAAGGAAAAATCAATATCAGATCATCGAAGAGAAGAAATACTCTTATGTTGTATTGGCTGAGCTCTTTAATGGTCCTATATATAGATATTTTACCAATACATTTGCATTAATTTTCATTAACATTAGTATAGATGCTTCGGTAAATACCATGTAATGTTGTACCACAAACTAGCAATATCTTTAGAACTAAATTCTTGTTCTGAATGATATGAACCATTTGCCATATATCTTTGGAAGTTCATCTCTAAATTTTCATTCCAAATTTATTTCAACCTTTCGGTGACTGTACTCCAGATCCTCTTTGTAACATAATAGATTGCATTCTATGATATTTTTTCACACAGTCATGTACTGTTGGCACACTGGTATCTACAGTTCCATATGTTTCTCACAACATAGTTTTTGCAACCTATACGTGCTATCATAAGGATCTGCATTTACAAGTAACATGCTAGCAACTCAAATAACTAGCTTGCCATATTTACTATAATGAATTTATTTTAAATACTGGTTTAATATGGGTTTAGAGGGATTTAATTTTTTCACTTGAAAATCTTTTTTATGAACAAATATTTGAAGAGGTTTTCTGTTACACCAAAACCCGTAGGTGTTGGTAAACATTCCAAACTAGTAATTACGATCCCAGGATTGAAATTATGGATTCCATAGAGGTGGAGTGATTCTTCCAACACCCCCCCTCAAACACGATTTGGGGGAATCGAACCTAGTTCCAAGCTCTAATACCATATAAATAAGTTAGAAAGCCTACACAGATGAATCTAGCTAGTAAAGGTTGAACACAGAGCTTTGCAGAGCAAAAACACTAAAATAAAATCGAAAGAACAAAAAGAAATGATTGATTTAGAAAATAGGTTACAATGCTCACGATATATCATTACTCAGTGAAGATTCCAAGGTATTGTGTCATAGTGATGATCAATGAGAGGATTCAACACCTACAACAAGCTCCGGAGAGAACTAGCTAGTTGCAAAGTGAAAGGAGAGCAAATTAGGGAGTAGAGCATGCAGAAACAATCTTGCATGTAGTCCCACAGCAAGTTCCAGAGAGAACTAGCCAATTGGGGAGTCAAAGGAGGAGTAAATTAGGGAGTAAATCATGCAGAAAGAATCTTGCATGTAGTCCCATGCATGCATGGACAATGAAAGGTGCCAACTGTTGGCATTGTGATTCTGGTTTGGTACTATTGCACAGGTGTTGTACTTGATGGCAACTCACTCTTGTGGCAGATCTCAGTTCAGGCACTCAAAATCATGAAAAATAAGATACCTGCAGGTAATCTTGGAAGAAGCTGCGGACCCACAGGTACGCCGACCAAGGAGCGCGGACATGCATGCAGGTTCTCCATTCAGAAGGTGCGGACCCCAGTTTGACTCTCTCGAATGCATAAAAGTGCGTGCACGTGGGAATCTTCATGAATGGTTCATGGTATTAGTTCGACAGTTTTTAATCTTATGGTTTTGGTCCGTGGTATTGCATCTAAAATATTGATTCAAGGTATTGGGTTCATGTTATTGTGATATTATGGTTTTGGACCGTGGCATTGTGAATGGCTTGCCTATAAAAAGGAAAGGAGATCTCTTGGCCATATACTAGTGAAATTTGAATATCTTAAGATTTGAAATTTTGGGCGATTGATTTTAAAAGCTAGATCAAAATTAAGGAGAAAACTTAAGGCGAATCTATTTAATAAGTCGTGATCTCTTGGGTGCATGAACAGATCTGTGGATCTGACTGACCTTGGCACATTGGAGGATGGTTAATTTGGCCCTAATGAGAAGTTCGCAGGTGATCCACGGTGTGGGTGCGGGGGTACGCACCTCAGGAAAAGGCTCACTGTGAGGTACACAGAACAGGAGAAAGCACAGTGCGGGCCGAACGCAGTGCTGCGAAAGAAGAAGTGCAGAGGAGAAGAACCACCACTGCGGATCCACGTAGTTTAGACTCAGAAGAGCTGCGGATATTCGCAAGCCCCTCTTGGTGAAGTTGTGGACTTATCTTGGCACTTTTGTTGACTATCTTTTAACTATTGCAGCAGAATTCTGGGTTTAGATTTCTGGTATTACTTTTTTGTTTACAGTGTTCTGAAGAGTTGGGTGATTCATTGGTTGATTGTATAAGGAGATTGGGTGATTTACATATTCTTGATGACTATTTGATGTCCATGGATCCAGTTTGAAAATTAATGAAACATGGTCCTTAAAGAAGTAAAATAGCTAAAGGTGTTGTAGCTCCCTTCGAGGAGAGACTGGAAAACAAGTGAGAGTTGTAGCTCTCTACAGGTTGCAGCCTGCATACTGGTAAAGGACTGCAACAGTACAAAATCATTGTAAAAGAAATTTCTAATTGAAAGAAGATAGAGACATATTGCAGCAGGTGGTTTTCAGTTTTCACCCACATTGAGTTTCGACCTTATATCTGGTGTTCTTTGGTGTGACTATATGTTTTTCTTGTTTCATGCTCATTGTTATATGGTATTGACCTATAAGTTAATGATCAATATCTGAGGATTAAATTAAGTATAAATCAGGAAGTCATATAGAAAAGAATTTGATAATACTGATTCACCCCCCTCTCAGTATTATTTCCAACAATTGGTATCAGAGCAGGTCCTTCAGAAGAAGCTTGATCGCTTGGAGGAAGATCTTTCATCATGAGGGACTACGAGAGGGAAGCATCAATCAGGCCACCAATTTTTGATGGGACAAACTTCATTT
This sequence comes from Pinus taeda, assembly GCA_000404065.3. Taxonomy (NCBI): domain Eukaryota; kingdom Viridiplantae; phylum Streptophyta; class Pinopsida; order Pinales; family Pinaceae; genus Pinus; species Pinus taeda. The sequence goes on along the minus strand of APFE031240050.1, from coordinate 1,465 downwards.
ATTGGAAGGCAAGAGTTATTGCCTATCTTCAATCTCTTGATATAGAAGTCCGGGATATCATAGATACAGGGTATACTTTTCCATCAGCAACTCCTACAGATTCGACTGAGAAGAAGAAGTATGAAACATATGCAAAAGTGGTCAATACTCTATTATGATGCCTATCTCAATCAAAATTTGTCAAGGTTATGCAGTTTAAATCCACAAAAGAGATATGTGACAAGATTGTTCTGAGCAATGAAGGAGATGATCAGGTAAAACGAGCAAAACTTCAAACCCTTAAGATTCAGTATGAAAATCTCAAGATGTATAATGATGAAAGCGTGACTAATTATTTTATTCGTGTAGATGAGATTGTTAATTGTATGAAAAGTTTGGGTGAAGAAGTAAAAGAGGCTGTTGTGGTTGAAAAAGTTCTAAGATCTCTGTCCCCTAGGTTTGAATATAAAGTTTCTGCAATAGAAGAAAAGGAGAATCTTCAAAACCTTAAAATGTCACAGCTGCATGGAATTCTA
>APFE031240049.1:0-20039 GCA_000404065.3 Pinus taeda | reverse complement strand
TGTCAGGCGGAAAGAGTCAATTTTGCGGACAAAACAAACCTCCCTAGAAGCTTAAGGCTTTCTAGTGACAAACAAGACAATTAAGAACAATCCTTCTCTAAATATGCATTTACCATATAAGAAATCAAGTGTTTAGATCCTACCTGTATTCCAACGCTGTTGTAGTAGTCCAACCTCGTCGATCCGGATGAGCTCCTCCTTCTCTCCGAAACCTGCATTCACTAACAAATCAAACGATTACATAGCACCTGAATACCTCATAAAATAAAACATATTCAACATACAGACCAAGGAGTATATGAAACAACTCATTAATAACAATTTTTTGAGAAGAATGGACTTATTTGTATTAATAGGAAACAAAAGAAACCATTACAACCTAAGCCTTGGTCCTGTGCAAGTTCCTCCCAGGGTCCAGCAAGAGTTTTCCTTTACTTTGATAAGCTCACCCACTTCCAAATGAAACAAGAAAGGATGGGAATCTCTCCTCAAAAGCTTCTACAAGGAAGTCCTAATTCCAGCAGCATCTACCCTTTGGAATGTTCAGCTTTCAACCTCCCCTCCTCTGGCCCAATGCCTGTATTTATAGTGTTCTAGAGGAAGTTAATAAGGTCCAACATCAATGGGATACTCCCCTCTTTTGGATGGGGTAGCTCCTCTCTTGATGGGATAAGTTCCTCTTTCATAGGGATGCATGAACCATCTGGAGGCGCTCAATACACGTCAAACAATCTTCTAGAATGCTCTAGAAATGACCACAAGTAACTTTTTTAAGATGAAACTCGCGCTTTTTGACCTTTACAGGGGTACGCACCCAACCCTTGACATACAGAGCGTACAAGTACGCAGGTATAATGAACTTGGAGTGCGTACACGCAGGTAAGGTAGAGAGAACCTGCGTACCCAGAGATAAACATGTTTTTTAAAGACTTTCTCTCTTTCTTGAATTTTGACATGGAGAGCAGAGGTATAAGGCTTGCCAAGGAGGATAATATGACTGTTGATGGAGCCATACTAACTGCAGATAGTCATGGTGACAAATTTTAGTGTAACACACTTCATTTCAAGACCCAAAATTAAGGCCACCTTGGACTCATCTCTTCAAGAGATTTCCAACAATATAAACTTTGTTCACTCTTGATTTCTAGGCACAAAATTGTTCCCTTCTAAAACTTTTTCGACCATGCCCACAATATTCACTCCTAACATACTAAATGCACACCATAAGGTTTTCAGCAAGGCACTCCCACAATCACAAAAATGCACACCAAAGGCATGTTGGATATGTGTGCCCATTGCTTAAGAAAATGCCCATTAGAGTTATCATGGCCACAATATGCACACCTAGCATACAAAATACCTAAGATAGGACTAGGGCTACTCAAAATAAATATTCATAATAACATTCACAGAGATTACTATTATAGAAAACTCAAAAGATCAACATTTCCAACATAGCATGAAGTAAAGTAAAAACATATCATTAGGAAAGATGAAAGTAAAATATAGGTTGATTTTGCATATTGTGGAAGTGTAGGGCACATTTTGGTTGATGCGGAAATGCAAAGGTTTGGAGCATTCCGCATTATGACTATATTAGAATTACCTCTGCATTTGAGAGAATGTCTGAGTGTTTAACTGTGGAGGTAGAATGATGTGGAAATGCAGACTCGAAAACATGAAGAGAGATGCTTCTACATTATGCATTGCTAGTGAGGTGGTTGTCTCAAATTTGTGCAAGGTTAGGTGACACCTTTTGGTTGGATGTCCCCTTGATCTTCTTAATAATTTAGTGAGTGTATCATCATAATTTTATCCATAATTTTTTTTTAAAGCATGTAATGTAACAATCCTATGTTAAGGTGATGTGTGCTTAATGGTTAAGTGGGAGAACACCTTTCTTAGAATAATATACTGGGAACATCCCACATGATAAGGGTCATTACAAAAATGGGATGTCACGAAGGAAAACCCAGTATTCAAAGGTTTAGCAAGTGCCAAAGTCATACTATATAATTCTCATTTATAATAATTTTTTTTTATTGAAATTTCTTTTAAAAGGAAGGAATCAAATGAGTAAAACAATATACATGCTCATACATGTTTATACCATCATAATTAATTTCCATTTGCTATTTCGTTAGTGTGTATAATTACTTACAAAAGCTTGTGTAGTTGACCAAGGATGCTAATCTTATAGAATTTTTGGAAATGACACTGTTTGAAAACACAATTCATTCCCACAAATGCATTCCACAAAGTTTTTGCCAATGCACGCCCATAGACACAAAAATTGCACACCCAAGGAATAAAATGCATGCCACAAGGCTTCCACCAATTCACACCCATAGACACAAAAATTGCACGCCCAAGGCATAAAATGCATGCCCATAGGGACAAAAAAGCATATCAAGTGCATGATGGAAATGCACACCCAACCCTTAAAAAAATGCCCACTAGGATTACCATGCCCACAATATGCACTCCTAGTATACTAAATACATGCCACAAGGCTTCCACCAATCACAACCATAGGCACAAAAATTCACACCCAACACTTAAGAAAATGCCCACTGGGATTAAGGAGATTTCATTCTCAGGACTAAGAAAAATGTATGTCGGGATTAAGAGAAATGCGCATCCAACACTTACAAGAAATGTCCATTGTCCATTGTTGAACTCCGCTCTTTGTTGATCTCTAGGACTATTGAAAACCTTGGAAATAACATTACAAGAAGTAATCCTTCTATATTTCTTTGGAGGTGGTACTCCTCTTTAATATGATACAATAAATGCACAAAGTAATGCATGCCTGGGATATAAATAAGGTTACTCAAAATAAATATTTACAATAACATTCATGGAGATTAAGACTTAGAAGGTTAAAATGAGGAATCCCATAGCACAACATTTCCAACATAGCATGAAGTAAAACATATGATTAGGAAATATAAAAGTAAAAGGAACACATATGCAAAGAACTTATCATGATATTTCATTTAAATCATAAAGGAATTAAAGAGGCACGCACTTGAAATCTCATGCTTTAAACTCAATGTCTTGAGATAACACTAGTTATGTGCCCAAAATAGTTCTATGGGAATTTTTTTTAGTATACAAATATTTTAAATAAAGGTCTATACTATTTGAAAAATAAGAAAAGTGTTCATCCTTATGAACTAGGATGGGGTTCTTGTGGACCATAAATAGAGAAAGAACTTGAAGAAAATAGGAAACATGATTAGGAATCGACCTTTGATGTTTGAGACTTTGAAAAGGAAATGTTAGATGATTTCTAACAAACAAAATATGCAAAAGAGTAAGACTTATTGAAATAATTACTCATCTTACTAAGTTGGAACTCCCTCTTTCTTTTTTGATGTTTTTTTTATTATATTTTTCTCTTTTGGAGTTAGTAACTACTTTTTGAGACTCAAGTTTAGATATGTTTACCAAATCCTTATTTAACCATTGTTTGATGTAATCTCGTAATGGTGCAATTGTTGACTAGTGGTTGATATTGAGTTCGAATAAATAATCTAGATATCTTTCGATTCAAAATCTAACTGATGGATTATATCTACTTGATATTAATTTTTCTTCTCAAACTAGATTAACCACTTTTGAACTTCTTCTTGAGAGAAATCGGTTAGGTCATTTAACTCATTAACTAATGAGATTTTTACAACATCTAGTTGCCCTTGCAAATTTATTTAGTGAACAACATAGTATCCATTATTAAATGGGGTACCTCTAATTCTTTTGCTATATCAACAATATTAAAAGATAAATCACTTATTTTGGAATTGATGGTTTCACATTCTTCAGTGATTTCTCTTAAACATTGAGTTTTCCTAGCCAACAAGCCTATATTTGTTTTAGTTGAGATTTTGAAGGCAAATTTTGTTCTCGTCTAAAGGCATCATTTATGCCTGTAACCCTTGTACTAAAGGTATTGAAAACTTTAAATAAATATTTATCATTTTCTAGATCTTTTTGAAGATAATCCTTGAGAGTTAGAATTATTTCAAAAACGACATTGGAACTAGTTGGTAGTTGGAACAATATTGGAATATTGTCCCTTGGTCCATTTTTACAAATGAAGTGAGAACACTTTATGGGGATATTACGAGAAATACATTCTTTAGTAAATTGATAAATCTTTAGAAAAAAGGTCGAATTGCATAACACATTCAACTATTCCAAAAACTAAGTCTCAAGGTAAAGGACATTCCAAAGGATAAACTATTAGATCTGTTTATGTGAACTTTAAAGGAAAGCATCCAACATGAATTTTGTCTCTTTGAACCTAAATCCTTAGAGCATGCTTTCATCTGGGCAAGGAAAGTTGAAATTAAAACTATGGCTAATAGAAGAATGGTCACTAACAACTACAAAGAAGGCCATGCTCCCTCTCCGAACTTAACCAACAAGGTTGACACCTTAGCAAATGGATGAAGAAAGAGAAAAAATATTATGTTTCAAATATTATCAAAACAAGTAAAGTGAGAAGAAATTATTCTACATAGATTGTGAAGAGGGAGAAGATCAAGAATTAGAACCATCACAAGTTCTAGAGCTAGAAGAGACTATTCCAACAATATCTTGTCATGCATTGGTAGGCATCAGTACTATTTTGGAACTTTCATAACCATTGTGGTTGGTTGACCTACTTGATTACCTATTCAAATACATATTTAGTTGATTACCTTTGTACATTGGTCAACTACTAAACCTAATTAATGATGTCTCTCCAGCATCTCCCTTGCCCTCAGGGTATTCTTTGTATCAACTAAGGGAGTGGCTGACCATAAATTTTTTTACAAAATAATGGGTATCCATATTCATATCCATCTTGACATTGATGGTCACTATTATAGGTGATTGTTGATAAATCAATGATGATTAATTTACTAAAGTATCAAGGTTAAAAAATGCAAATGCTAGTTGAATAGAGGTGTTTGTGTTAGGGTTGGTGATTGTGCTTCCTTAACTACATCTACACATACTTCATGAATCTAGGGAGAAAGCTACTTAATTCATTTTTCAAAATCCTCCTATTCTTCAATAGTTTTCTCTATTATGATATTTGTCTTCTTCATTTTGACCAAACAATCCATCTTCTCATGGATAGGTGCATCATGTACTATAATACAATAGGAATATTTTTCTTGCAAGTGTTGTACTTGTCAATGCATATCCCAAATATGGTTGGTCACGTTGGTGGATTCTATCTATGCATTTTCCCTTTCCTAAAACAAATCATGTTCCTATACTTGTAGTTATGATTCAACCTTAGGCTCATGTGTGATTCAAGCTTTCAACTTATCCCAACTTTTCTAGTCGAATGTAATGTTTCACCAAATTTTCAATTCTTATATCAATGCTTTAGTTACCTTTAGTTGATATGTTAACATATTAAGTTGACCACTTGTTGAGAAAAATGTTAATTGTTGGAGCAGTAGTTCCTACATCCTCTAACTATCCCTTGACTTCCCCAAATTTATGATGTCATTTTCATATAATTTCTCTAGTAATTTCAACCTTTAGTTGTTGTTTCTCAATAATGATATTTTTCTATTGATGAATTAAGTTAGTGGGTAACTATTTGAAAGAATCAATCAGGTCATTTAGTGGGTTGACTGTTGTCACTCCCAAATTATTTTTGGCCCTTTATTTACCTATTATCCTTTCATTTCCTCATTTTCTCTTCTTTATTTAAGTTTATTGGCTTAGTTGCTTAATCTTCTATTTCTTTCCTTTCTCACTGCTCTATACAAATCTAGAATATTTGAGTCTAATGTGTCTATTGGATTAAAGGCAATTGTATATTTTCCATGTTGCTTTCCCTTCATACTGAAGGTGTTGAAAATTATTTATGATTTCTCATTTTTATCCTTCACCTCATATTTTTTCTTGCTACTTTTCTTCTCATGTTACACTACTTTGGCTCAGTCACCTTTTGTGTAACTTATCAAATCTTCCTTGTTCTCTAATGTGTTGGCCCTTATGCTAACATAGTTTTCTCCATGTTTCTTCAACTTGCTCCATTTGTTATTGTTCTATACCAAACCACATGTTTACTTGTTGTTCCTAATACCCCTCTTCTTATTGTTGTTTTATATGTACGGTTGAGACTCTAATTTCCCTTAGTCTCCTTTTGTCTAGTGTGTTTTTCTACAAAGTCTTGTATAATTATGCTTGGTTTGGTTGGGCTACAATCCATTTTCAAATCAATGGGGTCTTGAGTCATTTTAGTTTCTAATCCTGTAGTCATATCCATTAGTTTGGTTGCGACATTTATTGTAACCTCAAGCTCCTTTGTCTTCTTCTTCTTTATTGTTTAGGATTATTTACATAACTCCTATTAGTAAAGCCTTCCAAATTCGTCTTGAATTTGTTTTTCAATGGTAATTTTATTTTTAAGGTCTTTAACAATAATGCACTTTTCTCTTTTGACTTCTTCAATGTTCTCTTATGTTGTGCTTGGTTCTAACACATGTTTTCTTTTCCTTTCTTATTCTTTGTTTAGCTTCTAGTTTCCATCCTCCCTTGCTATTACCACATTCATTGCTACTAATTCTAGTTTCTTTTTAAGTTGTGGGTTCTTGAAATTGATTTCATCCTTCCCTTCTAAGAGGACTTGTAGGTTGTCATCAATCAACTAACTATTTTACCCAACGTCGAATTGACTTGTCTTCTTGGTTGACTCTTCTATTGCTTTCTTCCTTGTGAATTTTTTGAAGTTATCACTCCTTAAAAAAAAATTGTATACAATGTCACTTCATTTTCTTCCTCCAAGTCTCCATAAGGGTGTAATGAGTTTCTTTGTGACACCTCTATCTACTTCTAATACCAGGTGCATGGTGTTTTACTATCTTGTGACTTCTACAAAAATCTCCTCAACTCTAGGGTAGTAGACGAGTTATTTTGTATCTACCCCCACTCCTTTTGCATACCACATTCTTGGGAAGTTGAGGGCTAGATAAATATGTATAGTCAGTGGTAAATTCTTACATATTTCTTTGTAGTATTCTCCGTCTATTTCATTCTAGTTTCATTGATTTCAACCAGTCTACAAACATGTATTGAGGGGAGACTTCATTAGTTCTACCCTTCTAGTTCAAGCCAAAATATTGAACGATCCCCATGGCGTTCGATAAGGTAAGCATAGCTTATTGAATTACCACACATTTACATAAGTACCACATAAAGAGTGATGGGTACCTTATTGCCTCACTGAACTCTTGCATTCCTCATAATTAACATCGAGGATTTTTGAAATGCCCTCTACCTAGTTATAGATAATTCCTTTCTCAACTTTTTGCCTTATATCTTTGATGCGGATTGTATCATTATATTGTTTGTCATCCATCTTGTTGCATTCAGAGTAGAATAAGTGGAGGAATCAGCTCACGGGACCGTTACCAGTGGGATCTAGTTTGGCAAAATGGGGTCTAATACCTTTCAGGAGCATTTTGAGGCATCAAACGAGGTTTCATGGCGTAAAACTTTGTTGCTTTAGCATAACACCTTTCATACTATTCTACACACAAATATCTTTCCAACAACACAAGAAGCACATCAATTAGAGTTTGTATGCGAAAGTTATGCCACTTAGAAGTTAACCTTCCTAATTTCACCACCATGGTTTGAGAGCATGGAAAATTTTAGGGGCTAATGTTCACCCAGTGGGCTAATTTTCCATGATTTTTCCACAAAAAAGGTTCGCCAATTTCCAATTTTTATAAAAGATGATTCGCCCAAATTTTAGAATATAAAATTATTTTACCTTAAAAATTGCCAACATTATATAGAGACTATATATAAAATCATTATAAATTTGAATAATTTTACAAATATATCAATAGACATTTTATAGTTTGCATATTAGGGATTACTAAGATTCGCTAATGTTTTTAAACTTTAAGAAAAATTTCCATCCTTAAAATTTTCCTTGTTCGAGAGGATGTCACACCAGCCCCATTATTCATGGAAAATGGGCTATCCACGTGATTGTGATGTAAAATACTCTAAAAGATTCTATATTGTAACTATGGTTAAGAGTTGAGGTAGTCAAACTTAACCACTAGTAGGCCATTGAGTTGTGTTATAACTGAGCCACTAGGAGGAAGATGCATTCCATTCTTTCGAGTGCATTTGTTCCATAGATGAGCAAAATAGACAAGAGGGATAGGAGGTAGAGAAAAAAGAGAGGGTTTGTGTACTATAGCATCCCATGGGCCATGGACCATACTTCTTTGTACTTGCATCCATGTTTCCAGACAAAGAAAGATAGTGGAGCGACCTCACCCTCCAGTTGGGTTTTCTCCTGAAAGGATTTCCCAAAGCATATCATGTGTCTTATGTGTGTGTGTGAGATGTTATTTTTTTGGTTCTCTATTTTCTGCATAATTTTCATTCGCATGCATGCACTAATTACAGTAAAATCTACAGATCTAGAAATTTAATAAAACTGTAATAGTGTAGAATTTTAGATGTTTAATATAATATTATCATATTTGTTGTGACGAACTGTCCAGTGGAATATCCATGATAGTTTACATATCATGCTACCAACATATTTCATTTAATACCAGATGTTTGATTAATGTTGGTTGAGTAGAGGGAAACTATCATGCAAGTTCACTTCACTTGATCCCCTTAGACTAGCCTTATCTCCAAACAATTTGAGTTGTTTGTGTTGGTTCCCCTATAAAACTTCTAAACCCAACTAAGTGGATTGGTTGTCAATGGAATGCTTTCCTCCATCCTTGGCAACCTTATAATTCATTAAATTAGGCTTATCATGATTTCATCTAGCCAAATTTTCTTCTCCTAGTATTTCCTGACCATAAACTTCGTTTCTTCTTCCTTCAACCCCTCAAATCTAAGTCTCTACGAGGGCTTGGGTACGGCCAATTTTTTTACTTTTCAAGCATGAGAGTTTCATCAATCCATGTCCCTCCAACTACTACCAACTTCTTGTAGTTCTACAAATGTTTGTCCTAGTCTATCATCCATTTCACCTTATTGAATCTTATCCATTCTTGCTTCTAATTCTATCATAAGTTGTGTGTCCCATCATTTTTTGGTTCTAAGTTCAAACATATTAGGCCTATGTGTTGTAACTATAGGTGGGGCCACTCCTCTCGTCTTTGGTGAAAAATTTCTAATAACTTCAAAGTTTCCACTAAAATATATTAAAGTAAGCTTTATTGTTTGTTTATCTACTTCAATCTCCTTTGGATTTTTTCTCTTAATGATTATATATCTAATTTTCTCATTTGAATGCAATATTCATTTGTATGGTGATCATACCAACATTGTGGTTTATTAAAGTCACACATTAAGTGGTTGATGTGACTATTTGGCTTCCCATCAACTTCCTTTTTTTGACTAGCCAATTTTATTTTGATTATCTCCTTTCAACCAATTGTCTTCCTTTCACTAGTCAACTTCTCTTTAACTTCACTTAATTTTATTTTTTAGCTCAATGCTCATTAATATATTGCTTTCACTCCAAGTTTCTTTGGTTGTTCAAATGTTAATTGGGACCCATTCCTGTGTGTGGTGATGACTCTTTGCTACTATAATAGCTTCCTTCATCCTCCGTTCTTTCAAATTTCCCTGGAATCAATGTGAACATGTTGAGTAGTCACTTTGTCATACCTTTCATCACTTCTCATTTGGTCCTAATAAATTATCATGACCCTTCAGTATTTTGCTTCTTTCATTTTGTGGTTGCCAAGGTTCATTATTGAAATTAAATCTCTTGATAGTAATTTTCTTAAATTACCCTAGTTGACCACTTTATTTATATATTTATGATTATTATTATTATTTAAGAGTCTATATGCTATATGACTTAATTTTCAACTAGGCTATGATCCATGTGGCTTTAGAAAACATAAAAATAAATAAAAGTCCTTAGATAATAGAAAAATGAGGACTAAATCAAAGAGCTCGTTTCAAGCTTTCTAATGGTGTAAACGACGCCTCAATTCGAGTTCGTGTGCAAAAGTTATGCTCAGTCAAAGGTTCAGCCAAATTGGGCAAAAGTCAAAGTCAAAGTCAACCTTCTACCATATGGTAGGCCATATAGATGACACGTGGAAGAAAATTCAGCAAGCCTGGTGGGACCCACAGAGTTGACGTGGTAGCCCAGTTAGCAAATCAGGTCGACCCACAAGCATGTGACATGGCAACACCACAAGTCGACACATGGAAAGTGGCAGAGGTGGCATATGATGCAGACCAATGAGAGCTTGCCACATGGCCCAATCACATGGTGCCACATCGCAGCTCAAATTAGGCCCAAGCGGCCTTGGAATGATGCAACCTCCATTTTTTTCTTATTCTCATGGTTTGGGGAGTTGTTACAATGTGGACATACATTTACCATATATTATATGGTTTGAAAACTATATTAAAACCAAAATTGAGCTTTAAAACCATATTAAAGCAAAATTGGGATTCCATGGGTTTAGAACCCAAAACCTTCCAAACAACAAGTAACTTAATATGACTATTCCATCCCCAATAACAACTTAATATGACTATGCCAACCATTGTGCCAACTACACACTTTGTCTTATTCACCCTCACACTTTGTTAAAAAATGTCATTTGGATGGTTCAAAGGGAACCATGGAGAACGCATGAGAGAGGAGGGCACACGAAGTCCAATGAAGTCAGGAATATCGAGAAGATTCTATGAATATTCCCAATTCATATACTAAGAAATATTCTCAGGGAATATTTTTAATGGATACTCTCAAAATATTCCTTTTTGATGTTGTGAGGAATGTAAGAGATTCCTTGTGGGGATAGAATTTATATTTATTTTAACCATAATTTCACAAGGATCATAATGGTTCAATTATTTTTTGCATCTGAGTGGCACATTTTAGGAGCACCAGAGAAACCCACCTTCATCATTAATTGTTGGGCACGAAGTTCAAGATGACAATGCGCCTTTCAGAAGTGGGTCATGTTTACAGTCAAAAGTCTCAAGAGGAAAAGACAGACTTGCAAGTGTTGTGATTATTGTGTTTGAGCATATGAATTTCAAGTCACTCCCAATATTGGAGCTATAATGATGTATTTTGCCATATTCTTGCTTTTCTTATTGATGAGATGAATGAAGCGACCTCCCCGCTTTTGAAGTAGGGCCCACAGACGTAGTCCACATTGGACGAACTTCGTTATCAAACATTGTGTGCATTGTATTTATGGTCTCCTTTATGTTGCTTCTTCTTTATGTGTTTGCATATATGATTTTTACATTCTTTTACATGCAATTATGCTAACATCAACTGAAGAAAAGATCTTGGATAGTGCCAATAAATCAAAGATTTTGAATCAAGTTTGGTATCAAAGCGGTCTTCTTGATGATGTGAATTTCAAGTGTGAATAATAACCAGAGATTGGGCATGCAACATGAAGAAGGAAAATAGAGAAAGACAAAGCTTTTCGTCGGGCGTTCTACAGGATGACAGACATGGTAGATAAATTGTTTGTAAATCATAAGAGGAGATTGGCAAAGAAGGAAAAGATGAAGAAAGGTAAATCAAACAATGCGTTGGTAAATGAAGGAGAACCTCCATCTTCATCTTCAAGTGAATATTCTTCTTCTTCATCTTATTCTCATCATTCAAAAGAGGAGATAAACCAGAGCCTTTAAGCAGAGAATGTTGAATTGAGGAGTATTCTACGAGAAGCAGAAGAGGAGAAGCAAAGATTGCAACTTTAGTTACGAGCCACAAAAGAGGCCTTGGAAAAATTGCAATGACCTTAGTTGTTAACTTTATCACCCGCTTAAGAAACAACAATTAAGATAAACAATGTCAGCAATTCTTTAGTTTCATGTTCTCATTATGATGATGATTTTGGTGCTTTTGAAAGACACACCACAGGTATTGGTTCGAAGCTCATGAAGAAGATGGGATATGAAGGCAAGGGCCTAGGATTTAATGGCAAAGGCATTGTGAATCCCATCCAAGTGGCGGAATTACCTCGATATGCAGGATTGGTCTATGTCAAAAAGGAAGAGACAAGAGAGTCTTCAAGCGACATGTCCGAGGCAATGGAAGATGTTGAGAGCAATCACCACCTTCCAATGATCATGGGCATTCTAAAGGAAGATCTAAGGCAAGCTCCCCTCATCGGAGTCGCACCAAAGACAACCATTCAAGTATAACTATTCCAACGTTCCTTTTGATTATAAGAAAATTAAAAAGCAAAGTTTATGGCATAGAAAACCATGTACATCTTGTGGTTTGAATAACCATGTTGCTTCCAAGTGTTGGAAAACAATGGCCTTGTATAGGAAGGTTATGTCAACCAAGAAGGAGTCACATCATAAGGATCCTTCTCCACAGCAGGAGAAAAGGAAGATTAAGAAAGTTTGGAGGAAGAAGAACCATTGCACCTATTGCAACAAGAAAGAACACCAAAGAGCTACCTATTAGGATCTCCATCTAGAGTTGCATCCTAAAAAGCTCCATCCAGAGTTGGAAGACTTTTTAAGTAGTTGAGTATGGCAACCATTGTAAATCACATGTTGTGGAAATGTTTGTACAAGTGATGACGTGTACAACATCACTTATGAATGTAACATAGTGATTTTTTGGCCTTTTAGTTGAATATCATGGGGTATGGTTTATGTTGTAAACTTGACTATGAGTGTGTTATAAACTCTTGGCAAGTATGGTCTTATTTGGAATCTTGCAAGTTGAAAATGTATTGGCAGCTATAGATTTCCATATGATACATGTATCAAATTCATCACTTCAGGCTTTGAAGTACAAAGGAGAAGGAGAAGAAAGTGTGGCCTTTCAAAGACATCTGTTATGTAGATTAGATTGCAATATTGTTTATACTTTTGGAGGACTAAATGTCCTTAAGTGGGGAGGAATGATCCAGGTGGCTCTAGAAAACCTCAAAAATAAAAGCATTTGGATAGCAGAAAAATGTAATCCGAATTTTAAACAGGAACGCAACAACTTACAGATATAATCATAAACACAGAGATGCGGCAGAAAAACACTTCATTTCATTAATGGAAAAATACTGAACTATGCTTACAAACAGAATGGAAATAAGATAGCTCGGGTGATGTTAGCTTATCTCTGAGGAGAGATGTGGTGGCTACATGCCTATGAACTGTGTTACAATGAGGCTCAAAGCCTTGTTATTATTGAGAAACAATGGAAAACCATAAACATCCAAAAACCTAACCCTAGGAGATGAAGTGCCAAAATTGTGGGCCCCGTTTGGGTAAATTGGTATATCAACTTCTCGGGGTCATAACTTTGGCATACAATCTCCGTTTGGCTATCATAATAACTCGTTTCGAAGATCTTGAAGAGAAGGCCAAAAACAAATTGGCAAGCCAATTTGCAACATTTCCAGTCTCTCTGTTTTCCCTAAAAATGTCGTTTAGGGCCTTAAAACGGCTTCGGAAGTTCAGGACCCGAAAAACTACCAAAAATAGTAAATTATGCTACAATTAAGGAAACTGAAAAACTGAAAGAGACAGTGTTGGGGGTCCAAGTGGAATAGGCAAGTGGCCACCAATATCCACCTGGATCATTCCTCCCCCCTTAGGAAGCAATGGTCCTCATTGTGTTGAGTACCTCCATGAGATGGGGAAACTTCTACTGAACTTGGTCCTTGGTGAGCCACTTGCCTTGGTGAAGGAGTTGGCTGACTTTGATAACCTGATATAGTTAGACCTTCTGTTGGCGAGTGCTCTTGATCTGTGTGTCCATGATCCAATCAGTGGTGGCTTGTTCCATGCACTCTGGGTTTAGCTCTATTGGTGTGAGTTGTTCTGCAATGTAAGATGTGTCCAACAATGGTGGGAAGTATGGCCGAAGGCGATCTACATTGAACATTGGGTGCAGACCAAGGAATCGTGGGATGCTGAGCTCAGAGGAATTGTCATCGACGGCCTTGGTGATGGTGTAAGGCCCATATCAGAGTGGACGAAGCTTGCAGTGGGGCCCATCAAGGCGCTCTTTCTGCAAATGAAGCCAAACTTTTTCACCCACCTGGAACTTGTGCGGCACTCAATGTTGATCATGGCGCTGCTTATACTTAGCATTGGATCTATCCAATATATCATGGACCTATTGGCGGATGTGTTGAATGCGCTCAGTGAAGTTGTTCGCCCTTTCAGCTTCGGGCTGCACATGAGCCGAATCTACCTGAGTGGTTGTAAATGGTATGGTCACATCAATGGCGCATAATGGTTGAAATCCCAGCCCTACCTGAAAGGGGCTGTGGCCTATTGAGCTGTGGAGAGCTTTGTTGTAGCTGTATTGGACATAGGGGAGACTTTCATCCCATGTGAGTGGATGCTTCGAGTTGTACATGTGCAAAATGTGTACGATCATTCTGTTGACAACCTCTGTTTGGCCATCAGTTTGGGATGGAAAGTCATGGACTTAGTGAGTTTTGTATCCAGCATCAACTAGAGACTTCACCAAAATGCACTCAGGAATCTATTGTCCTGATCTGAGATAATAGACTGTGGGATCCCAAAGTGTACCCACACTAGCTCAAAGAAGAGCTTAAAAGAAGAGCTTAATAGTGGCCTCTGTTGAGATACTCTTCTTGCAGGCCGCCATGATGGCCATCTTAGAGAATCTGTCAACGACCATGAAACCATAATCGTTGTCGTGCTTAGTATAAGGAAGGCCCAACATATAATCCATGGATGCAGATTCCCAAGGTAGGCTAGGAGTAGGTAGAGGAGTATACAAGCCTTGCTTCTTGATGGTTGGTTTGGCAATGGCACAGGCGATGCAAGATCTAATGTACTTCCCAACATCTTGACGAAGTTTTGGGCAATAAAAATACTTCTGCAATACTGCCATTGTTTTCTCTACTCCGAAATGTCCAGCAACCCGACTGTAGTGTGCCTCCCAAATCATCTTGGCATGCTCACTTGAAGGAACACATATGTGTCCCAAGTGGCATAACAACGCATCCTGAAGGTGAAAATTTGGAACTTTCTTCCCTTCCAAGAGTGTCTGGTATATGCTACCGAATTCTAGATCGCCCTTGTAACCATGCGGCCACCTCGATGTCTCGTGCCCACAGGAGTCGAGCACAATGATCAATGCCATGACCGATGGTCTACTGAGGTAATCAGCAACATTATTGGTGTTGCCCTTATTATACTTAATGTTCAAATGGAATTGTTGTAGATAGTTGGACCATTTCTAATGTCGATCGTTTTGGAACTTCCCTTGTGTCTGTATGAACTGTAGAGGCCGATGGTCTTTGTGGATGACCGTTTCCTTCCCTAGAATGTAATGCTTCCATTGACGACAGGCTTGCATAATGGAATACATTTCTTTGTCGTAAGTGGGGTACTTTTGGACTGTGTCTAAAAGTGTCTCACTGTGGTAACCACTGGATGCCCATGTTGAGTAAGAACTTCCCCAATCGCATAGTCAGGGGCATCTGTCTCAATCTCAAATGGTTGTTACAGGTCTGGTAATGTGAGCATTGCTACAGAACATAGGCGATTCTTCAACTCAGAGAATGCTTATTGTTGGGTTTCTGACCAAAAGAACTTTGCTTTCGCTACGCCCATGGTGACTTGACTTAAAGGCCAAGTGATATGAGAGAACCCCAACACGAACCTACAGTAGAAATTGGCAAGACCCAAAAAGCTTCAGAGCTCTGTTAGAGTGGTTGGGGCTGGCCAATCTTGAATGACTTGTATCTTGGATGGGTCAACATGTACATCCTCCTCATCAATGATGTACCCCAGATATTGAACCTGGGTAAGGCCAAAGGTGCATTTCTCCAAGTTAGCACACAACTTGTGTTGTCGAAGGGTTTGAAGGACCTGTCGAATATGGTGGAGGTGTTCTTCCGAGCTCTGGCTGAAGATCCAGATGTCATCTAGATACACCACCATGAATGCATTGGTGAAGGGCTGCAAGATGTCATCCATCAATCTCATGAAGATTACAAGGGCGTTCATCAATCTAAATGGCATGACCAACCATTCAAAAAGGCCCTTCTTGGAATTGAAGGTAGTCTTCCACACATCAGAGGGTTCGATAGGCACCTGGTGATAACTTGACTTCAAGTCAATCTTGCTGAAATATTTGGCCCCCTTGAGTTGGTCCAGAAGGTCATCAATCCACGGGATTGGGTACCTATTCCGAACAATGATCTTGTTCAGTACCCAATAGTCAATATAGATTCTGCAGGTCCCATCCTTCTTTTGTACCAATACAATCGGACTCCCATAGGTTGATGATATTGGCCTGATGTGCCCCTTCTGCAGTAGTTCCTGAATCTACCTCTTGATCTGATCATTCTCCAGAACAGAGCATTGATAGATCGGTCCATTGGGTATCAACGCGCCAAGGGTCAGATCGATGAAGTGCTTGACCTGACAGTGTAGAGGTACCCCTGTGGGTGAGGCGAAAATGTCCCTGTACTCCTCCACAACCTTGTCCATATGTTGCTACTGTGTAGAGGAGCCCTGCCGAGAGGCTGTGGCTGCAATCTTCTTCTTGCCTTGGGGGCGAATCATAAGGAAAATGAATTTCCTTGTCTGGTAAATGATCTTATTGCAATGCTTTATAATGATCAAAGAGATGGCGGTAGGTGGGGCTACCTCCAGTATACTGTACAACTTGTTAGCGAAATTGATAATCACAGAGCGAGGTCTAGACTCATATACAACATGTCGCTTCCACAAGTATGGTTGTCTTAACAATACATCAGAAACTTCAAGAGGAGCAACATCCCACAATACCTCATCCGTGAAGGGCTTGATGCTATAGGGAAGGCGGCACTGTTGGATGATGCGAAGATCTCATCCTTGGTGAAGCCACCCAATGGTGTACAGTTGTGGATGTGTTGTAGTCTTTAGGCCCAATCGCTTCACAACTTCTGCTAAAATGAGGTTCTTTTGGCTCTTGTTGTCAACAATGAACTGCAACGGAGAACCCTTCACCCACATCTGTGAGTGGAAGAGGTCTTCCCCCTCCTTTGGATCTCCAGGCTCAATTTTCTAGACCTTTTTGGTGGCCACGGTGGCACTGGGCTCCACATCAATGATTTGCTTCCCTTTGTCAATCCCCTTATCAGGTTTTGATTCAGAGTTGGAACCTGCGTCTAATTCGGAAGCCTTCAGTTCGGCCACCAGTGACTGATTGGCCCGACACTCACTTGTATTGTGAGTGGAGCTCTTATGGAACTCAGACCATTTTCCAGTGTCCTTCTTCGTCTTTGTGGTGTTGTTCTTTTCTTGCGGCTTCAGTGGGTTGTCCTGGGTAGCCCCGCCTTGGCTTGGTCCCTTGTTTTGTGGTTTGGGAGCACTTTTTCCTTGCTTTGGATTCGCAGCTACAAAGTCTCGTTTCTTCTATTTAAACTTCTGCTTAATCTTTACAGCGTACCAATACGTTGTACCGAGTGAGGAAATGTCTATGAACTCCATCTCATCCTAGATGTACTTGTGTAGACAGTTGCGATACTTGAGCACCAAATGTTGCTAAGTATCCTTTATACCCAACTTCATGCAAAGGGTATGGAAAGTATTTGTGAACTTCGGCACATCTTGGTCCCTTCCCTACTGTAGCATGGTCCACTTTATGTATTTATCTTCATAGCTCCCGACAGGGTAATACTGTTCCTTGATGGCGTCTCGGAAAGAATTCTAAGTGGGTGCAACTGAAAACAACGAGGGTTCACTCTCATCCTTTTGTTCACAGTAGGTTTCCCACCAATCCTTGATGTGTGGGGCGGCTTTGAGAAGTGCAAACATAATCTTTCCTGATTAGAAAAGTCATGAACTGAAAAAATATCCTTCCAATAGATTTAACCATTTATCTACGACATCTGCATCTATCAGGCCTTTGAAAATGGGACTATAGAAGTTAACTTGTACCTTAAAAGGAGTGGGGCCTCTAAAGTGGCTGCTGGATGAAGATGCATCGCCTGTGGGTAGTTGTCAAAGGATCTGGGCAAAGTTATCCATCATCATGCCCCTCTGTCGCTCGAGAGCTTCTTTGAGCAACATTTTGAAAGGATCTCCTGCCCCCTTGTCTTTCTTTTCTTCCACCATGGGAGGTTGTTGGGTTTTGCGAGGCTGATCCTGCAATGGTTCAACCAGATCGAGCCCTAATTCCTTATACCCTGACCGCGTTGGGGACATGCAAAGAAAAATAAAGAAAGAACAGACCGCTCTGATACCATTATTCCAAACTTTAAATAGGAATGCAACAACTTACAGATATAGTCATAAACACAAATATGCGGCATAAAAACACTTCATTTCATTAATGGAAAAATACTAAACTATGCTTACAAACATAATGGAAATAAGATAGCTCGGGTGATGTTAGCTTATCTCTAAGGAGAGATGTGTCAGCTACATGCCTCTGAACTGTGTTACAATGAGGCTCAAAGGCCTATTTATTATTGAGAAACAATGGAAAACCCTAAACATCCAAAAACCTAACCCTAGGAGATGAAGCGCCAAAACTGTGGGCCCCGCTTAGGTAAATTGGTACTTCAACTTCCCAGGGTCGTAACTTTGGCATACGATCTCCGTTTGGCTATCATAATACCTCATTTCAAAGATCTCGAAGAGAAGGCTAGAAACAAACCAACAAGTTGGTTTGGGATGTTTCTAGTCTCTCTGTTTTCCCTAAAAACGCCGTTTAGGCCTCAAAACGGCTCCAGAAGTTCAAGGCCCGAAAAACTAAAAGAGATAGTGTTGGGGGTCTAAGTGGAATAGGCAGGTGGCCACCAATATCCACCTGGATCAAAATGAGGGCTAGAACGAAGAGCGCGTTGCAAGCTTTCCACCAGTGTAAATAGTTCCTCAATTCAAGTTCGTATGCAAAAGTTATGCTCAGTCTCAGTCTTAGTAAAATTGGGAAAAAGTCAAAGTCAAAGTCAAACTTTTGCCACGTGGTAGGCTGTATAGATGACACATGGCAACAAAGTCAGTAGGCCTGGTGGGACCCACAAAGCTAATGTGGTAGTCCAATCATTAAACCAGGTGGACCCACAAGCAAGTGGCATGGAAACACCACATGTTGACACATGGTAAGTAGGTGGCAGAGGTGGCATATGATGTGGACCAATGAGATCCTTCCACATGGCCCAATCACATGGTGCCACATCACACCTCAAATTAGGCCGAAGTGACCTTGGAATGGTGCAACCTCCATTTTTTTTCTTATTTTCATGGTTTGGGGAGTCATTACAATATAGACATGTGTTTACCATATCTTATATTGTTTGAAAACAATATTAAAACCAAAATTGGGCTTTAAAACCATATTTAAGCAAAATTAGGAGTCCATGGGTTTTGAAACCAAAACCTCCCTAACAACAATTAACTTAATATGATTATGCCAACCATTGTGCTGACTACACACTTTGTCTTATTCTCCCTCACACTTTGTTATAAAATGTCATTTGAATGGTTGAAAGGGAACCATGGAGAATGCATGAGAGAGGAGGATGCAGGAGGCAAATGAAGTCATGAATCTCAATAAGATTCTATGAATATTACTAGTGCATATACTAGGGAATATTCTCAAAATATTCCTTTTTGACGTTGTGAGGAATCTAAAAGATTCCCTGTGGGGCTAGAATTGACATTGTCAAAATGTGGCTGACTTTATATTCATTTTAACCAAAATTTTGCAAGGATCATAATGGTTCAGTTAGTTTTGCATCTAAGCATCGGATTTTAGGGGTCATGGCGGAAACTCGCCTTCATCATTAATTATTGGGCTTGAAGTTCGTGTAGGTTTTAACCCCGTACAGAAATTACCTGCATACGAATTCTAAATCACAGGAAAAATAAAAATGCGAGAGCATAACACATAAAACACGTATACACAGAGATTTCCCACTGGATCCCAAAACCGGGACTACCAGGTTGATTTTTCATTATGTTCCTTTCAATGTTACAATACATATTTATACATGCCGAAGCATCTAATACCATGGACCGAAAAACCATCGCGTCCAAAACCATGGACC
>APFE031240029.1:95669-105692 GCA_000404065.3 Pinus taeda | reverse complement strand
GAATTGTTGACAGCATTGATGAGGTGGTTGATGAGAAGGGATACATTCCTAGACAAGTACATCATGAAGACATCGAAGAAGATGAAGGATATCCTCAACAACAGAATGATGAAGAAGAAGAACTTCAAGAAGAACCTTAAGAAGAACTTCAAGAAGAACCAGAGGAGCAAGCAAGAATAGAAGAAAAGACTCCATCCAGATATGTTCAGAAGAATCATCTAGAATCTCAGATTATGGGGAAAAAGGAAGCAGGTATACAAACAAGAAGAAAACTTGCAGAAGCTTCAAGTTATTTGGCATTACTCTCTTCTACTGAACCACAAAATGTAAAAGAAGCATGCAAAGATGAATTTTGGGTGAAAGCAATGGATGAAGAACTTGAGCAGATCGAAAAGAACGACACTTGGGAGTTGGTTCCTAGACCAAAGGATAAGAATGTTATCGGAACAAGATGGGTCTTCAAAAATAAATTGAATGAGAATGGAGAAGTGATTAGAAACAAAGCCAGACTTGTTTGTAAAGGGTATGCGCAGCAAGAAGGAATAGACTTTGAAGAAACCTTTGCTTCTGTTGCAAGACTTGAAGCCATTCGAATGTTCCTTGCTCTCTCAAGTTTTCAAAATTTCAAAGTATTTCAAATGGACGTAACTTTCTGAATGGAGACTTGGAAGAAGAAGTTTACATTGAACAGCCAGATGGGTTCATTCTTGGAAATGATCCAAATCTTGTGTGCAGATTGAAAAAGGCTCTCTATGGGCTCAAACAAGCGCCAAGGGCTTGGTACTATCGTTTGGACAAATATCTTCATCAACAAGGTTTTTCAAAAGGATCAGCAGATAGCAATCTTTATATAAAAATTGAAAATGACAAATTGCTAATACTTGTTGTGTATGTAGATGACATTATTTTTGGCAGCAATGAAGAGGACATGAGTCAAAGCTTTGCCTTGGTCATGCAGAAAGAATTTGAAATGTCCTTGCTGGGAGAACTGACATATTTCCTTGGTTTGCAAATCCAACAGAAGGAAGGAGGAATCTTTTTATCTCAAACCAAGTATCTCAAACAGATTTTGAAGAAATATGGCATGGAAGATGCAAAACCAGTATGTACACCCATGGTCACAGGATGTAGCCTCAGTGCAAATGATGAATCTGCAGCAATACATCAACCAACCTACAGATCTATGATTGGAAGTCTACTTTATTTGACAGGTACCCGACCGGACATCATGCATGCAGTAGGAATAGTTGGAAGATTTCAGGCAAATCCAAAGGAGACTCATCTTCAGGCAGTGAAGAGAATTTTCGAATATCTTCAAGGGACACAAAATTATGGCTTATGGTATCCTAGAGATACAGATCTCACACTTCATGCTTATACAGATGCAGATTGGGCCGGAAGCGTGGATGACAGGAAGAGCACAAGTGGTGGAGCATTCTTTATGGGTTCCAGATTAGTATCCTGGTTCAGCAAAAAACAGAGTTCGATTGCCTTATCTACAGCTGAAGCAGAATATGTGGCAGCTGCATCTTGCTGCACTCAACTCCTTTGGATGATGCAGACCTTGCAGGATTTTCAAATCACCTGTACACCACCTATCCCCATCTTATGTGATAATACAAGTGCAATCAGCATTTCCAAAAATCCTGTAATGCATTCAAAGACCAAGCATATACCGATCAAGTATCACTTTCTTCGGGAACAAGTGTTGGAACAAAGGGTCAAATTGGAGTATGTTCCTTCTAAGGAACAAGTTGCTGACATTTTCACCAAACCACTACCCAGGGAGACTTTTGAATATCTCAGATAGAAGCTGGGAGTTGCGGATATATCAACTTGCTGTTAAATCTTCAGAGAAAATTGGGTGTGCGCGTGTTGGATAAGGAGTATCCGCGTACATACGTCGGTCGGTACAGAGACAGTCGCGTATATGAAGGCTTGATGGATATCAGAAGAAGCAGGCTCTGGTTGAAGATATTTTGATAGGGGTCTGTCAAAGACCATCCGGCACAGGTTCAGGGGGAGCAAATAGTCTTCTAATTATGCATTGTTGGCATTTGTCTAGAAGCTTTTGGTTCTAGTTCATAGCTGTTGTTGATTTCAAGTAGAACAAAGGCAAAAGGCCAACCAAAGGAAATCTTGGTTGCTGATCTGAATGATCATTGTCAGTTGTTGCTGCTATGAGTTGTTGATGTCTTCAATATTCGTCTCTATGTCATGTATCTCTTTCTTATATGGTGTCAAGGTCATGTAACGGCCTATATTGGTTTCCCCACTATGCCTGGGATGAAGATGTAATGTATTTGGTCATCATATGTAAATTTCTGATGTATTCCACTCGGTTGGATGAATGATCCCCACTTGGTTGGGGGATGGATGTATGTACTAAGTCTTATAGTGATAGGAAGGTCTTGTATTATTACACAAGTCTTGGTTCTTCTTCAAGAACATCCTTTTGCAGATCTTGCCTACAGTCAGGGGGAGCATGGTCAGCACAGCAGGACAGAAATTTCAGCATGTACTCAGGGGGAGCACAACCCTTTGCCCTTGATGACAAAGGGGGAGAATGATCTTGGATCTTGGTGTTGCCATCAAGTCCAAAGGGGGAGATTGTTGGCATTATGGCACAGGTTTGGAGCTATGGCACAGGTGTTGTCCTTGATGGCAACCTTCTTTGGTAACAGATCTCAGTTCAGGCACTCCGAAAGTAGAAAAAGACATATACGCAGGTTCATCTAGACGAAGGCGCGTATACACGCGGGTTATACATTACAAAAGCGTGTATATGTTGGTGATCATTCTTTTGGTCCATGGCAGTTAGATCTTGGAACTTGAACCTATGTTTTGGACCATGGCGTCTCATCAGATGTGTTGATCCCTAGTTTTGGGTTCATGGTATTGAAAGGTTATGGTTTTGGACCATGGTATTGGGGAAGGCCTAAGGCTATAAAAGAGGAAGGAAAGCTTGTGACAAATAACCATCAGAATTATTATTGAAGATCTGACAAAGTGCTAGAGCTGGTATATTGGGTGGTGATGCAGATCTAGATCTGAAGGAAGGAGGAACCTTAGCGCAAAAGGAAGGATAAGTTCTATTCATGGGTCATAATCTTTAAGCCTAAATGATAGTAACTTTGTATGATTTTGATCTACTAGATGTGGCGCTTGTCTGATCTATAAGTCTGATAATCTGGGTTAATTAGTGATTGAATATCTAGAAGAGAGTGTTGTCTTTTATAGATATGTATGCAAGTTTAGTAAAGCAAGGGTGTGTATACATGCAGTTTAGGTGAAGTAAAGGCGTGTATACGCAGGTTGTTCCAAGCAGATGCATATGCACGCAAGTTGTAGACTGTTGAAATTGCGTATATGCTTTAAGTTGTGATCTAGCTGTTTCTGCTTATTGCTGCTGTGTTCTGGGTTCTGTTGTGTGGTTTCTGGTACTGTGTTTGGGTACAGCTGGCAGAGGAGTATCTTCAGATCTAGTTGGTGAAAAGGAGTTTGGTTTATGAAGATTTTCTTGATGACTGTTTGATGTTCATGGATCCAGTCTGAAAATTGATGAAACGTGGTCCCTAGAAGAAAGAGAAGGTTGTAGTCTTATGTAGGAAAGCACCTATGTACTAGTATCTTGGCTAGTGCAAGAGCTAAGGGGGTTGTAGCTCCCTTCCAGGAGAGCTGGAAAACGAGAGAGAGTTGTAGCTCTCTGCAGGTTGCAGCCTGCGTACTGGTAAAGGACTGCACCAATACATTGTAAACATAAGTTTCTAATTTAAGGAAAGATAGAGACGAATTGCAGCAGGTGGTTTTCACCCACATTGGGTTTCCACCTTATATCTGGTGTTCTTGTGTGTGATTGTCTTTCTACTCTGTTTTACTATCTTTGGTTACTGGTTATTTGATGCTGCATCTCAGATTAACAAACATAATCTAAAGTTCAAGTAAATTAAAAGTTTGCTCTATGTACGCTGATTTACTTTTGAATAGTTGCGTATATACGCGGGTTGAATTGACTGAAGTAGCGTATACAATTTGGTTTTTAAAAAGGATTATTTGACTTGATAATACTGATTCACCCCCTCTCTCAGTATTATTTTCAACAATCATGTCTATGAGTTGCAGGATGTTGTTTATGGATGATTGGTCAAGTTGGAAAAAAAAGATGGACTTCTATTTTTAGACAACAGCGGTGACACTGTCAAGTCTAATTATAGAGCAGTCAAATATTATTAGCTTATAATAATATTTAGACTATAAACTTTATCTTATTCTCTTGGAGCACTTCAGTTTGAGCTACAGATGTGGCACATGTAGCTGTTAGAAGGAAATACGTTTTCTTTGTGGGTCAGTTGAGTTGTTGCATGCATGACTTCAGTTAGAACTCAATCAATTGAGTTTGGTGGAGTTGATTGTGGAGTTGATGGAGTTGTGTTCAGTTTCACTTGGTTAAACTAGTTGTAATTAATCTAACTGCAAATAAACTAATGATGAGTTGTTAAACTAATTATTAACTCATAATGCAACTAAAGAATACATCAGTAAACTCAGTTGCATGTCAGTGCATATTCAGTTCAGCAGGGACATGTGTTAGAGGATCATATTGCTATCAGTTGTGACTATAGTTGTGCATGAGGATTTGCACAATCAATGAGATTGAGTTATTCCAATGTAATTGGCCAATACCAAGTGATTATAGCCTCTGCTCACGTGATTCCCAATGTGAGTGATTCTTTTGAGGTAAATACGAGTTTGGTTCAACCATTCTCATCCATTCTTGAGCAGGTATTGAGCAATGGAGGCAGGCAAGCAGTGGAATAGATTTGGAGATCAGATCTGAGCTGTATTGTGTGTAATAGGTGGAGATAGTGCTGGATACTTGTGAGAAGTATTGACTATTGTAATGTTACATGTTCTCAATCATTAATATACAAATAGTGTGGGGTTTTCAACTAAGCTTTCCTCGGGTTACATACTGTGTTAATGTGTGAATGTTCTTGATGTTTTATTGTTATTGATGCTACTATATTGATGATCAATGTAGAGGAGCTTATATATTGTGTATGTATTCCACAATAGTACATGATCAGGATAATCTCCATTGAATATGTGTTTATTATTCAAAATTTCTACATGGTATCGGAGCCGTTGATCATTAGATCTACTATTCAGGAAGTGTTTACATTCTATTTCTTCAAGTAGAGTCTGTAATCGGGTCAGGTAGCCTCTGGACTCATCCTTCCTTTGGAAGGTGAGATATCTGGTGAATGCCCATATAGTCAATCTCTGTACGAGAAATATTTTGTTCTCATGAATCTTAGATCCGAGGTGGTTGATTTTGGAGCTGGCGGAATTTGAATTTGCAGCAGTTTTTTCTTGGTGTCAACGAGGCAATGTCTTTCAACGAATTGCGATTGGAGTATGCTCTTGAGGGCAGCTCAAACTATATTGCATGGAAGGATAGGATGGAGGCAGTATTGGATGATAACAGGCTGAAGGACTTCATAGAGATGGATGTCCCAAAGCCTACTGATGCTACTCAAGCTGATGCTTGGCAAAAGAAGACCAAAAAATGTCGAAGGATTCTGTTGGAGGGCGTGAAGGATCACATTGTGTCTAGCCTGCATGGAAAGACTTCTCCATATCTGATGTGGAAGGCTTTAACAGATCTATTCCAAAGCAAGAGCGATCAGAGGAAGCTGGCGCTCAAAGATAAACTCAGAAACATCAAATGCGAGAAGGGTGACAATATGCCCAAGTATCTCACGAAGTTCACCCAGTGTCAAGATGAGCAGGGAAGTGTGGGGGTTACTATCGATGATGAGGACTTGGTGAGCTTAGCTCTCCTTGGTCTTCCGAAGAGTTGGCATTCCTATCAGGATTCTGTCAATGGTTGGGAGAAATTGCCAGGATGGGAAAGACTGTGGTCAGATCTTGTGCAGGAGGAGATCAGGTGGAGTACCAGGGACGGATCTTCATCAGAGGGAGCTGATGAAGAAAATTTTGCTTTGGCTGCTAAAGCAAAGAAAGGGAAGAGCAAGAAAGCTTCTCGGTTTAGTGCGAAAGGCAAGAAGCAGGACATGTCCAAGGTGAAGTGTTTTCACTATCACCAGCACGGACACTATGCCACTAATTGTCCGCAGAAGAAGAAGAACAAGCAAGCCGCTGGATTTGTAGCAGGAGAGGCTCTAGCCGCACAGTTTGAGCTTGATTTTTAATTGATCACATGCTTGGTTTCAAGTGTGATGGGATCGGTGTGGTTCTTGGACAGTGGTGCATATTTTCACATGACGGGAGATAGAGATTGTTTTCTGATCTGGAGGACAAAGATCTTGGAGTGCACATCGAGATGGGCGATGATGGTAGATACAGTGCAACCGGTATCGGTACCATTTCCTTTGAGAGGGAGTCTGGTAAACCCTTCGTATTGAAGGAAGTCATGCATGTTCCAGGATTGAAGAAT
Source organism: Pinus taeda (assembly GCA_000404065.3). NCBI lineage: Eukaryota > Viridiplantae > Streptophyta > Pinopsida > Pinales > Pinaceae > Pinus > Pinus taeda. The sequence continues at coordinate 99,232 of APFE031240029.1, read as the reverse complement.
AATCTTATCTCTATGGCGATGTTAGAATACAAGGGGTATGATGTTGTTTTCAGCAAGGGAAAAGCTTTCCTGTGCAGCAAGACAACTGGTGAGACCCGGAAGATAGGGGTTCGAGTAAGGAACCCTTATCAGTTGCATGTAGTTGGATGCGTAACAATGGCAAGAAAGGCAGAAGGATTGGTGAGCCAGGATGATGGTGAGTTGTGGCACAGGAGATTGGGTCACCTTCACCATGGAGCCTTGAAGATATTGCAACAGATCACTACAGGGCTTCCTAAAGGCACACTTGTGCAGTCAGATCAGTGCAAGGGGTGTAATTTGGGGAAGTTTTTGAAATCCACCTTTCATGAGAAGGATAGTCATGCCACGATGATCCTTGAGAGAATTCACACAAACGTGTGTGGAACTTTCTCAGTTGCTTCGACAGCAAAACATAGGTATTATGTGATTTTTGTTGATGATTTCTCTCGTAAGTGTTGGATCTTCTTCATGCAGAAGAAGAACGAGACATATTCAAAGTTCTGTGAATTCAAAGCACTGGTCGAGAAGGAGTCGTGGAAGAAGGTGAAGGATCTTAGGAGTGATAATGGTGGTGAATACATCTCGGACGAGTTCAAGGATTTCTGCAAGGCAAAAGGGATTCGATGAGAGCTCATAGCTCAACATAACCCACAGTAGAATGGGGTAACTGAGTAGAAGAACAGAACGATCGTGGGTGCTACATGGGCGATGTTGCATGATTAGGGCCTACCCCTTCACTTGTGGGCAGAAGCATGCAATACAACAGTTTATGTGTAGACTGTTGTCCTCATAAGATACTTGGCATGAGTACACCTGAGGAGGCTTATTTTGGTAAGAAGCCTGATCTTTCTCATTTGAGGATTTTGGGTGCTAACATTTACATGCATGTGATGAAGGATGCCAGGAAGAAGTTGGAGCCGACCGCTGAGGTTGGGATATCTGTGGGGTACACTGATACGCCCCACAACTATCATGTGTATTTTCCAGACAGTGGTAAAACTGTTGTGCGACGGGATATAAAATTTTAGGAGGAGAAAGCCATGAAGTGTTCGCTTGAGAGGGAGCTACACTTGCATGCAGATGAGGAGCTATTAGTTCCTAAGGATGAGCGTCAGGACATGGATCAACCACAGGACGAGGTTCATGGAGTGGAAGAGACCACTCAAGCAGCATCAACCATCAGAGGGCGAAAGCGCTTGATAGAAGCTGAGTGATTGGCTCAAGATGCAGAGAAATTTGTAGGACCACCTACAGCCCAATGTAGATAGAGACAGTCACCTGATCGGTACACTGGATACATGGCTCTTATGAGCAAGTGTGTTGTGACTGAGCTATCCTCTTTCGAGGACGTTGTGGAGGATCCCGCATGGGTAGACGCCATGGTGGAAGAGTATGATTCTATTGTCAGAAACAGTGCATGGGAGATTGTTCCTAGACCGGAAGGGAAATTAGTGGTGGGTTCGAGATGGATCTACAAAGTTAAGCAGGAAACTGACTGGAGTGTGGAGAAGTAAAAGGCAATATTTGTTGCCTGAGGCTTTTCACAGATAGAGGGGATCGATTATGAGGAGACCTTTGCACCTGTCGCAAGGTATTCTTCCATACGGATGATTCTTGCTCTCTCAACGCAGATGGGATAGCACATTCATCAGATGGATGTGAAGACTGCGTTCCTCAATGGAGTCATTGAGGAGGAGGTGTACATTGAGCAGCTCGAAGGCTTTGAGGTCTTCAGCAACGATTTGCATGTGTGCAGGCTTTGAGGTCTTCTGAGCTGTATTGTGTGTAACAGGTGGAGATAGTGCTGGATACTTGTGAGAAGTATTGACTATTATAATGTTACATGTTCTCAATCATTAATATACAGATAGTGTGGGGTTTTCAGCTGTAAGCTTTCCCCGGGTTACATACTATGTTAATGTGTGAATGCTCTTGATGTTTTATTGTTATTGATGCTGCTATATTGATGATCAATGTAGAGGAGCTAATGTATTGTGTATGTATTCCGTAATAGTAGATGATAAGGATAATCTCTATTGAATATGTGTTTATTATTAAAAATTTCTACATGGTATCAGAGCTGTTGATCATCAGATCTACTATTTAGGAAGTGTTTACATTCTATTTCTTCAGGCAGAGTCTGTAATCGGGCTAGGTAGCCTCTGGATTCATCCTTCCTTTGGAAGGTGAGATATCTGGTGAATGCCCATAAAGTCAATCTCTGTACGAGAAATATCTTGTTCTCATGAATCTTAGATCCGAGGTGGTTGAGTTTGGAGCTGGTGGAATTCGAATTTGCAGCAGTGTTTTCTTGGTGTCAACGAGGCAATGTCTTTCAACGGATTGCTATTGGAGTATGCTCTTGAGGGCAGCTCAAACTATATTACATGGAAGGACAGGATGGAGGCAGTATTCGATGATAACGGACTGAAGGAGTTCATAGAGACGAATGTCCTAAAGCCTACTGATGCTACTCAAGCTGATGCTTGGCAAAAGAAGACCGCAAAATGTCGAAGGATTCTGTTGGAGGGCGTGAAGGATCACATTGTGTCCAGCCTGCATGGAAAGACTTCTCCATATCTGATGTGGAAGGCTTTAACAGATCTATTCCAAAGCAAGAGCGATCAGAGGAAGATGGCGCTCAAAGATAAACTCAGAAACATCAAATGCGAGAAGGGTGACAGTATGCCCAAGTATCTCACAAAGTTCACCCAGTGTCGAGATGAGCTGGGAAGTGTGGGGGTTACTGTCGATGATGAAGACTTGGTGAGATTGGCTCTCCTTGGTCTTTCGAAGAGTTGGCATTCCTATCAGGACTCTGTCAATGGTCGGGAGAAATTGCCAAGATGGGAAAGACTATGGTCAGATCTTGTGTAGGAGGAGATCAGATAGAGTACTAGGGATGGGCAAGCATGTATTGCGTTATTTGAGAGGCACAATAGGATATGGATATTTATATAGACAGGAGGCTGCAAATTAGGCAGGGAGCCCAAGAGGCCGAGTATATGGCAGCATGGACATCAGGTACCATCATATCAGAGATTGTGTGCAACGGAGGATCATGTTACTTTCATACATTCCAACGAAGGATCAGGATGCTGATATTATGACGAAGGCTCTCACCAGGAGCAAATTCGAATACCACCAAGGCAGGATAGGGGTTGCTGATAACCCATTTATTATCGAGAGGGAGTGTTGAGATTGCAACAAGATGATGGAGCTTAGTGAAAAGAGTCGCCTTCACTAAGTGGGCTTGTAGGCAAATTATGGCACAAAGTCTATTTTTAGACTATGTCTATTTTTAGACATATGGATCATGTCTATGAGTTGCAGGATGCTGTTTATGGATGGATCAAGTTGGAAAAAATTAGATGGACTTCTATTTTTAGATCACAGCGGAGTGACTGCTCAGTCTAAATATAGAACAGTCAAATATTATTAGCTCATAATAATATTTAGACTATAAACTTTGTCTTATTCTCTTGGAGCCCTTCAGGATGAGCTACGGATGTGGTACATGCAGATCCCAGAAGGAAATACGT
>APFE031240029.1:84923-95529 GCA_000404065.3 Pinus taeda | reverse complement strand
ATAGATGGACTTCTATTTTTAGACAACAACGGTGACACTGTCAAGTCTAATTATAGAGCAGTCAAATATTATTAGATTTTAATAATATTTAGACTATAAACTTTATCTTATTCTCTTGGAGCACTTCAGTTTGAGCTACAGATGTGGCACATGCAGCTGTCAGAAGGAAATACGTTTTCTTTGTGGGTCAGTTGAGTTGTTGCATGCATGAATTTAGTTAGAACTCAATCAGTTGAGTTTGGTGGAGTTGATTGTGGAGTTGATGGAGTTGTGTTCAGTTTGACTTGGTTAAACTAGTTGTAATTAGTCTAACTGCAAATAGACTAATGATGAGTTGTTAAACTAATTATTAACTCATAATGCAACTAAAGAATACATCAGTTAATTCAGTTGCATTTCAGTGCATGTTCAATTCAGCAGGGACAGGTGTTAGAGGATCAGATTGCTATCAGTTGTGACTATAGTTGTGCATGAGGATTTGCACAATCAATGAAATTGAGTTATGCCAATGAGAATTGGCTGATACCAAGTGATTATAGCCTCTTCTCACATGATTCCTAGTGTGAGTGATTCTTTTGAGGTAAATATGAGTTTGGTTAAACCATTCTCATCCATGAGCAGGTATTGAGCAGTGGAGGCAGGCAAGTAGTCGAATAGATTTGGACATCAGATCTAAGCTGTATTGTGTGTCACAAGTGGAGATAGTGCTGGATACTTGTGAGAAGTATTAACTATTGTAATGTTACATGTTCTCAATCATTAATATACAGAGAGTGTGGGGTTTTCAGCTGTAATCTTTCCTTGGGTTACATACTGTGTTAATGTGTGAATGCTCTTGATGTTTTATTGTTATTGATGATCAACATAGAGGAGCTTATGTATTGTGTATGTATTCCATAATAGTACATAATCAAGATAATATCCATTGAATATGTGTTTATTATTCAAAATTTCTACACAGAGGAGCATAGGATTGATGTGTTCATAGGGATTTTAAAGGATAACATCCAATATGAGGTCCACCTTTGGGAACCTGATTCATTGGAGAAGGCATTCAGGTTGGCAAGAAAAATGGAAAGAAAAATTATGGCAAGAAGGAAGCCTACCACTCACAACTATAAAGATGGAAGTGTTGTTACCCCTAGCCTTCCACAACCTACAAGGTTGACACCACAACAATTGGAAGAAAAAATAACAAAAGGGCTTTGTTACAATTGTGATAGAAAATACACTGAAGGTCATAAGTGTGCTGAGAAGAAATTATTTTACATAGATTGCAAAGAGGAGAAAAAAAAAGGAACAAGAAATGTCAAAAGAAGAGGATATACACTAGGAACAAACCTTAGAGAAAGAAGAAATGAATCTGACCATATCTTGTAATGCATTGACTAGAATTACCACTCAAACTATCAAGATAGAAGGACATATCAAGAAGAAAAAGGTAGTAGTGTTGATTGATTCGGGAAATACCCATAATTTTATTCATTGTAAGATAACCAAGGAATTGAATTTCTTCCTATATCTAGCACGAGAGTGTCAAGTGATGGTTGCAAGTGGAGGAACCATAAATTGTTGTGGAAAGTGCCATAATGTCAAGCTATCCATGGGAGAATATGTATTGAATAAACCAATGCTTTCCATTCCAATGGGTGGTGCTGATGTTGTACTAGGACTCCAATGGCTACAATCCTTGGGTAGAATAGCTTTTAATTTTCAAGAACATTTCATGATTTTTATTATATATTTATATATATAATATTCCTCTTAATTTATTTATTTAATTTTTTTTATTTTTATTTATTTAATTTTTATTTTTTTTCTCAGAAGGAAAGGAAGTTGAATTAAGGGATATCGAAGGGAAACCATGAAAGATAATCATCTCTAATGGAATGAAAAAGCTTCTAAAGAAAGAATAATGAGGTGTAATTGCACAATTATGCTAGCTAGAAGTTCCCACATTGAAATCATCTATTTCTCCAGATCTCCAAAAAATCTTGGACAATCATTCCAAGGTATTTGAGACTCCCAAAGGCCTCCCACCTATTCATGATCATGATCATCCTATTCATTTGATACCAATAAATTTTCCCTCAAACATCAGGACATACAAACATCCATATGCCCAAAAGAGTGAAATTGAACGTATGGTTGCAGAAATGCTAGAGGTTGGTATAATTCAACCTAGTCAAAGTTATTTCTCTACTCCAGTGGTATTGGTACACAAGAAGAATGGGTCATGGTGCATGTGTCCAGATTATAGGGAGCTCAAAAAGCTTACTATTAAAGATAAATTTCTCATTCCTGTCATTGGTGAATTATTGGATGAATTTCATGGAGTAATTTACTTCACCAAGTTGGATCTTCGTTCAGGATAATATTAAATTAGAATGAAGACTGAACACATTCCAAAAACAACATTTAGAACTCATGAGGGTCATTATGATTTTTTGGTCATGCCTTTTGGCCTTACCAATGCACCTTATACATTTCAAGTTTTGATGAATTCCATTTTCAAACCCTTCCTTAGAAATTTTGTGTTAGTATTTTTTGATGATATACTAATCTAGAACAAATCTTGGAAGGATCATGTTCAACATGTTGACAAGGTGCTCAAAATATTGGAGGAGAAACAATTATATGCAAAAAGCTCCAAAAGTTTCTTTGGAGTTGTTAGGTCCCTATACTACTAGTGTAACCCCTTATTCTTATTAGTACAACCCCCTTATTACATTGTTGTACCCATGTAGTCCCCATATTCTTATTATTGTGCCCTTACATTATTATTGTTATGTCGGCTCTGATTATATTATGACCCCTTAGACTCCTATATATAGAAGGGAAGTCTTTTCATTTGTATCATCTAAGAATTGTTCATTTGTGTAATGTAAAGGAGGTTTCCCCCTCGAAGAGGCTGAATTCTAAGGCGTTTATCTCTCTTTTCTATCTTTTGTGAGTTGGTTTCATAACATTTTGCATCAGAGCTGTGGATTCTAGGGTTTCAATGCTCCAAACATGTCATCGTGGAATTTTCGCTATAAATTTTTCTCTATGAAGTTTCAGAAGCTAAAATAAAAACACATTTGAGAAGAAATCGATCTGAACATCAAGTCCAAATATGAGATATTTTCTCACTATATTTTCCAAGATATGATCTGAGGAAGTTAGGGTTTTTGCAAGCTCTATAATTTCATCGCAAACAGGTCATTGTGGAATTTTCTCTATAATACTTGTTCTACGAAGGTTCAGACTCTGAAATTAAAACCCATTTGAAGCAAAATTGTGATGAAGCACGAGTCCAAATTTCAGATCTTGTATCGCTATATTTTCAGAGATATAATCTGAGACATTTAGGGTTTCTACAGGTTCTTGAATTACATCATAAACAGGTCACCTTGGGAAAATCGTCATAACTTTCTCTTTAAGCATCAGTTTGAAATTTCGTAAGAAGTTACATAAAGAAGACGAACTGTAGCTTCTTGTATATATTTTTTAGATCCAAAGGTCAAAACAGTGACATGTGGCACTTCATACAAGTTTTCTCTTCTGAAAATGTATATAATCAGGTCATCTTGGGAGATTTGGCATAACACTTTCTTGGATGATCAAATTCTGATCAAACTTTTGGGGTTAGAAAGAGAACTCAGAGACCTACCATAGGAAGAAATTTAAAAACTTGGAGATCTGAAATTATAGAGTTACAGTCGTTTCAAGATAGAACTCTTAAAATTAATAAAAATGGAGATGAGGAAGTTTGCTGGCAAGGATCCGGTAAATTGGATACTACAAATGGAGAAATATTTTGATCTACATGGTGTACCACTATTACAAAAGGTATGTATTGCATATTCATATTTAGAACAGGATCAAATTTTATGGTATAAATGGCTTTGTTCTCGTAAACCACTTGTTACGTGGTCAATTTTCACGAAGGAATTATAACACATTATGAGGATACAAAGAGCAACACCTTCCTTAGAGAAACACCACGACAATTGGAAGAAAAAAGAGCAAAAGGGCTTTGTTACAAAGCGGAAGGAAAAATTATGGCAACAATGAAGTATACCCCTCACAACTATAAAGATGGAAGTTTTGTTTCTCCTAGCCTTCCACAACCTACAAGGGTTACACCACAACAATTGGAAGAAAAAAGAGAAAAAGGGCTTTGTTATGATTGTGATAAAAAATATATTAAAGGCCTTAAGTGTGCTGAGAAGAAATTATTTTACATTGATTGTGGAGAGGAGGAAGAAAAGGATTAATAAACATCAAAAGAAGAGTATATACACCATAAACAACCCTAGATAAAGAAGAAATTAATCCGACCACATCTTGTAAAGCATTGGAAATAATTACTACTCCTCAAACTCTTAAGATAGAAGGACATATCAAGAAGAAAAAGGCTCAAGAAGTGAAAGACCACATCAAGAAAGAAGAAATGACTCCGACCATATCTTGTAATGCAATGGTCGGAATTACCACTCCTCAAACTATCAAGATAGAAGGACATATCCAGAAGAAAAATGTTCAAGAAGTGAAAGATCACATAGAGCATCAAGAAATGAATCCAACTATATCTTGTAATGCACTGGAAGAAATTACCACTCCTCAAACTCTCAATATAGAAGGACATATCAAGAAGAAAAAGATTCAAGCAGTGAAATATCACATCGAGCATCAACAACAAGTTCTCCAACTTTTAAAGGATAATGTCACTTTGGTGCAGAATCAAATGAAACAACAAGCAGATCAACATCACAATGAAATAAGTTTTCATATAGGCGATTGGGTATTTTTATGGTTACATACAAACAAATTTCCCTCAAGAAAGTTACTTATGAGAAGAAAATGTTGGCAATACTACACGCACTTAAGAAATGGCGACCTTACCTAATGGGAAGACACTTCAAGGTAAAAACGGATCATGATAGTATTAAATACTTTTTAGAACAAAGATGATCCTCTGAAGAGCAACAAAAATGGGTCACAAAGATGTTGGGTTATGAATTTGAAATCATCTACAAAAAAGGGAAGATAAATGTTGTGGTAGATGCACTATCAAGAAAGGATGAGGATGTGGAAGCATTATTGTGCACCATTTCTATTATCCAACCAGATTGGATAAACTAAACAAGGTATGAATAGAAGAAGGACGAAGAAGTGTGGCCACTCATTCAAAAGTTGCAGAAGATCCCAGTTCAAACAATATTGCCAAAACTTGACGAGGAAGGAAAAATCATATTAGATCCTGAAGCAATCACAGAAAAAAGAACTTGATGGCTATGAAATCGATCAATTTCGGAGTATCTCATAAAGTGGAAGAACTTACCCACTGAAAATTCCACATGGGAGGACAAGAATTCTATACAGGAGCATCAAGAACTACTCAAGCATTGAGGACAACAATTTTTGAAGGAGAGGGGCATGTTAGGTCCCTATACTACTAGTGTAACCCCTTATTGTTATTAGTACGCCCCCCTTATTATATTTTTGTGCCCATGTAGTCCCCATATTGTTATTATTGTGCCACATAGAAGCACATTATTGTTATTATTGTGCCCTTACATTATTATTCAAAAGTTATATCGGCTCTGATTATATTATGACCCCTTAGACTCCTATATATAGAAAGGAAGTATTTTCATTTGTATCATCTAAGAATTGTTCATTTGTGTAATGTAAAGGATGTTTCCCCCTCGAAGAGGCTGAATTCTAAGGCGTTTATCTCTCTTTTCTATCTTTTGTGAGTTGGTTTCATAATAAGAGTACAAGAGGAAAAATATTTGGGTCATATTGTATCTCATGAAGGTGTTAAGGTAGACCCTAACAAATTAAAGCCATTAAGGAATGGAAAATTCCCACATCCATAAAGCATCTGCAAGGATTTCTAGGTTTGACAGGGTATTATCGCAAGTTTGTTAAGATTTATGGGAGAATAGCAGCACCTCTAACAATATTACTAAATAAAGATGCATTTCTTGGACTCCAGAAGCAACGAAGGCCTTTGAACATCTTAAAGAGGCAATGTGCCAAGCACCAGTCTTAGTTATGCCAGACTTCACAAAAACCTTTATTGTGGAATGTGATTTCTCAGGAAATGGAATTGGTGTCATTTTAATGTAAGAAGAAAGACCCATTGCTTTTGAAAGTTGTCCAATCAATGGAAAGGATTTACACAAAGCTATTTACAAGAAGGAAATGTTGGAAATACTACATGCACTTAAGAAATGGCAACCTTACCTAATGGGAAGACACTTCAAGGTAAAAAGGGATCATGATAGTCTTAAATACTTTTTAGAACAAAGAATATCTTTAGAAGAAAAACAAAAATGGGTCACAAAGATATTGGGTTATGACTTTGAAATCATCTACAAAAAAGGGAAGAAAAATGTTGTTTTAGATGCACTCTCAAGAAATGATGAGGATATGGAAGCATTGTTTTTTTCCATTTCTATTATCCAACTAGATTGTGTAAATGAAGCAAGGGATGAATGAAAGAATGACGAGGAAGTGTGGCCACTCATTCAAAAGTTGCAGAAGATCCCAGTTCAAATAATATTGCTAGAACTTGACGAGGAAGGAAAAATCATATTGGAACCTGAAGCAGTCACAGAAACAAGAAATCAATAGCTACGATATAGATCAATTTCAAAGTATCTCATCAAGTGGAAGAACTTACCCACTAAATATTCAACATGCGAGGACAATAATTTTATATAGAAGCATCCATAACTACTCAAGCATTGAGGACAACACTTTTTGAAGGAGAGGGGCATGTTAGGTCCCTATACTACTAGTGTAACCCCTTATTGTTATTAGTGCAACCCCTTTATTATATTTTTGTGCCCCTGTAGTCCCCGTACTATTATTATTGTGCCCCATAGAAGCCCACTAACATTATTGTTGTGCCCTTAATTATTATTGTTATGTCAGCTCTGATTATATTATGACCCCTTAGAATCCTATATATAGAAAGGAGTTCTTGTCATTTGTATCATCCAAGAATTGTTCATTTATGTAATGTAAAGCAGGTTTCCCCCTCGAAGAGGCTGATTTTGAAGTTGTTGATTTATCTTTTCTTCTATTTTGTGATATGGTTACACAAAATTGAGTTATTTTTTGGTTTATTAGTCTTGTCATCATGTGCTTAATGGATTTCAAAAGTTACAACAAGTTCTAAGTAATGGCTGAAATCCTGGGCTTGAAAAGTGCCTTAAATCTCGCAGACTCTAGCACAGGTCTGCTGGAAATAGTCCCTAGACGCAGGCTGCAGGCTTGTGGAAGCATCCATAGCTCTCTAGACATTGGTATGCCCATAACATGGGAGATTCTAGAGGTTTAATAGTTACAAACTCAGTGGGACCCAAGGGCATGGTACCTGTGTGGTTGGGATGGCTCCTGGGAGTGTTGTTGTTGATGTAGAAGGTATGTTTGATGGGTTTTTGTCAATTCTACTTCGTTAAGGATACCTAGGAGATTGAATCATATCATAGTAGCCTCTCCTCACATGTTTACCTTGGTCATTTACTTAGGTAGATATGGGAGGAAGGTGTTACAGTATGTGGTTGGTATGGTCATGTATTTGTGACTGGATAATGGTTGAAATGATGATTAAATGTTGATATGATTATGTTTATATATGTATTGTGATAATCTAGTTGGTCTTGCACACAAGATATCCTCCCCTAAACTAGATTGAGTTATGTTGGTTTCTTTATGATTTGGTTTAGATGACGTGATATACGTTGCAGGAAGAGAAGAACAAAGATGACTAGCAAAATGCTAGACTACAACTCACGAGGTTCTCCCTATAGATAAGGATGATTAGTATGGTATGGGATATTCTCCTGACATAGTAGGAACTCTGATAAGTTTGAAGGTAGAAATAGGGAGTTGCAAAGGATATAATGACCAAATCATTCAATCACAAGAGAGACTTGCTAGGGAACAAGAGAAACAAGCAGAGGTCAATGCGATAATTCTTCAAAGCTTGTTAAAACAAGGACCACTTAGAATTAGTGATGAACAGGAGGATATCACTAATGGAGCATATGGTAGCAGGTCACATGGTGGGCATAGGTTAGATAGAGATGGCATAGTCAAGGATGGAATATTCTTGTATGCACCTACTAGACGAGGTAGTGGACATGGGCTTTACTCTAGTTCTGGTTCAGAAAGGTATCATGGTCATCATCATTCTCATCCTTACAAGAGGAGTGACGGGGGATATTTTTTGGATGATTTAAAGAAATAAAATCCACCTACATTCAATGGAGATATGAAGAAGTCATAGGTTGCAAAAGTATGGTTTCTTGGTATGAATAAGTTCTTCAGGTTGCATGATTACTCAGAAAACATGAAGGCCAAAATAGCTACATTCACTTTTAAAGGTAAAGAAACTATATGGTGGGAAGATGTAAAGAATTTTAGAGATATTCGTGAAGAGGAGTTTACTTGGAGTGAATTCAAGAGACTGTTTAGGAAGAAGTACCTATCAGAGAGATACTATGACAAAGAGGCAAAATAATTTTATGAGCTAAAGATGGGATCTATAACCGATGAGGAGTACACTAGTAGATTATTGGAGTTATTGAGGTATGTTCCTTACCTCAAGGAGGATAAGGCCAAGATCCAACGATTCATTAGTGGGTTTCCAGTAGCGTTCAAGGACATGATTGAGTTTGATGAGCCTAGGTAATTAGAGTAGGCCATTCAGAAGCTAAAGCATTGTTTTGAGAAATCAAAGCACGTATATGAGACTAAGCCAGACTGGAAATGTAATGCAAATAATAAATGAAAATGGGACAAGAAGCTAACAATACCTCAAGATACAAGTAACAAAGAGAATGAAGCCCTACATAAGAAGTTCAATGCATCTCATAGAGGAAAAGTATTTTAGTCCGAGGAGCAGAACAAGGGTTATGGTTGGAAGCCCTTTCAATGTTAGACTTGTGGAGGAGAGCATCACAGGAGAGATTGTCCACAACATCAAGATGGTAGACCAAAAATCTACACTAATTAGGAGGCACAGATAGTGGGAGATGTTGGACAGAGTATTCCACGGATCTATGCAGCATTGTAGAATAGGCAGGTAGTTCACCATGCATATATTATCGAGATGGATAGTAAGCTTTGTGACCAAGTTGTTTCTATTTTGATTGACCCTGGATCTAATTATAGTTATGTTAGTACTGACTTGGTGAATAAGTGTGGTTCAATTAAAGAAGTGTGTGCAGAATCTTGGTTAGTGCAATTGGATATAGGTAAAAAGAAGAGAGTTCATCAATGGGTAAGAGAATCTACATTTGAGTTGAATGGTATTCCTACATCAACACATTTGAATGTCTTTCCATTGGGATCATATAGTATATTTTTAGGAATGGAATGGTTGTATATTCATTAGACCAAGGTGGATTTTTATGACAAGGATATTGAGTGTCTGGATGAAAATGGGGAGAAAAGAGTTTGCAAGGTAATAGGAAGGCAACATCAATTGGAATGGTGAAAACTATGTAGACGAAGTGCAACTATAGAAAAGGGTGTGTGTTATTCATAGTGCATATTTCCAGTGACAAAGGTAAGGAAGTTGAGGATGTGGATGTCTTGAGAAGGTACCGAGTTATATAACAGTTTCAAGATTTGTTTCAAGCAAAGATTTTAGAGTTGTCACCTCATAGGGAAGTAGAATTTTCTATTGAGTTGGTACCAAGGGTAACACCAACATCAAAGGAACCTTACAGGATGAGCATACCAAAGTTAATAGAGTTGGATTGGCAGTTGAAGGAAATGATTGAAAAAGGATACATTAGGCCAAGTGTGTCACCTTGGGGTGCACCAATGTTGTTTGTGAGGAAGAAGGATGTTACTCTCAGGTTGTGCATTTATTACAGCTAGTTGAACAAACTGGGCATTAAGAACAGGTATTAGTTTTTGAGGATTGGTGACTTGTTTGATCAAGTGAAGTGAGAAGCATTGTTCTCAAAGATTGATCTAAGATCAAGATATCATCAGGTACACATTAAAGAAGATGACTTCTATAAGATTGCTTTCTGGACTAGGTATGAGAAGTGTGAGTTTGTTGTGGTTCCATTTGGTTTGACTAATGCTCCAACTATTTTTATGCTGTTGATGAAAAGTGTGCTGCGTCTTTATCTGGACAATTTTGTTATTGTATTCATTGATGATATATTGGAATATTGTAAAATGAGGAAGAACATGCCGAACATTTAACAGCAACATTGAGATTGCTGAGAGAGCATTAGTTGTATGCCAAGCTTAACAAATGCAATTTCTTTCAGACAACGGTACACTACTTGGGGCATGTGGTTTCCAAGGAAGGCATAACATGGATACCGAAAAGATAAGAGCTGTCATGGAGTGGGCAGATCCTAGAAATTTGGATGATGTAATATCATTCATGGGGTTAGCAGGTTATTATAGGTGTTTCATCAGGAACTTTGTTATGAAACCAGCTCAAGAAAAGATAGAAAAGATAGATCAACGCCTTAGAATTCAGCCTCTTTGAGGGGGCAACCTCCTTTACATTACATAAATGAAAAATTCTTGGATGATTCAAATGATAAAACCTCATTTCTATATATAGGAGTCT
>APFE031240029.1:6979-56572 GCA_000404065.3 Pinus taeda | reverse complement strand
ATTTGCCCAGATCGCACAGAGTCGCAAGGCAAAGAGCATACGCAGAAATGAAAGGTATAGATCCGGTTAAAAAAAAACTAAATAAACCGAAACCGAAATAAGCAGAGAGAAAATAACAGTAAAGTGCAAATAAAGACTGTATACCTCCAAATCTTAAAAATGACGCAGATAGGGCTGCCGGAAACCTTTTCGCGTGAAACGAAAGTGGTTCCTCACTGGAACAGATGCTCCAAACACAACAGAGTAGTCCTCTCAGCCCGAAAGCAGTCAGAAATAGTAGATCTAGGAAACGACAGCCGCATTCAGTTCTACCGGCTTCAGATTTGGATCACCAACGGACGCGGCCCTCAAATAGCTCTGATACCATGTAGGAATTTACAGGGTAAGTTCCTCAGACAGAATACCAGAAGGACACCGCTCACAAACAGATCACAGATCAATACACCAGTATTTTGACGTGGTTAAAACCCTCAGAGAGGGAAACAGTCCACGGCCTGCGCCAACGTGGCTACTACAGGCAATTTATTAATAAAAGAATGAAAATTTACATAAGCTTCTCTCATGCACGGTTAACCTACAAATGACCCTCCATGCGCTTTAAATAGAATTCATGGACCAATCGGGTGTCAAGCCACGGATCAAGTGTCGGTAATACCGAGGAGAGAATGAACCGTCGGATCACTACATATCGTGACCGTCGGATTGTAAGTTACAAAATGTACAACGGTAAAGAAACACACTTTACCTAACTCTATACCTAACTCTATACTAGACCAAGTTGAACTTAACTATTTCCTATGTGTCGGAATATCCTAACAAGAGAAATTAAAGAAATGCATTTTTGTTGAGATTGACTTGTAGAGAATGTGCAATCCAATCAACTGTGGATGTTAATTAATCTACTCATTTTCCATATAACCAAATCCAATCTGGGAAAACTAGCTCACTTAGAAACCAAAAACAGATATGTCACAAATGCCATAACGTTGCTAAGTAAGAAAAATGAATTCAGAAGCTCTGGGAACAATTAACACAATCAATCAATGTTGTAAACTAAATTTAAATTCCTTTCAAAACAATTTAGAGAAATGAACTAAAACTTAAAGCAATCAAATCGCCTACTAGCTATGAAATTAAATTTCCCAGTGGTGGTGGGCCCTTGCCACTACCAGGTATGAAACTTACAGTAAAATAGAGAGAATCAGATGACTATATCAAACATTTACAGCTATTACAAACACAATTTCTCCTTCAACGCAAGACCAAAGCCAAGATAATTTCCATTTGATAAAATCCATAGAATAATAACAAAAGAGTTTGAATCCTTTAGTATGTATGCATTTATGTATCATTCTACATTGTTTCTACAGGATTTATAATCCATTCTACATATTACAATTTAGTAAAAATCAGATCATGGAGATGCCAATCAGATTTCCATTCCTATCCAGGCTTAGCAACCAACAATTTGCAATACAAGTTCTAAATGATAAGACCAAATTCTGTTGTGGAAGCTGAAAGCTGGCTATGCATCGTTTAATTCGACGAGGTCATGTTGACCATTATGCTCATCCTTAAGTGAAAATATTCAAGTGTAATTTCCTAGTGTGAAATTCTAGATTGATGCCTTAAGTGCAATTCCTTTTCAGAGTGCAAAATTTTCTTTCGATGTTGAAGTCCTAGGTCCCTATGAGTGAAATATTCACATCTATCACCCATAATGATTAGTAAACAAACAAGCACACATTCAACTACCTAATATTGATCATCAAAATAGCTAACACAACACCATTTGTAATGATTTTACCTTGGATAGAAATTGGGTATAGTCCAGGCACAAGGAGGTCAAAATGACATGAAAAGAGTACAATTGTAGGTAAAAACAGGGCAAAAAGTAGTATGAATAGTGTATGAGCAGAGACAAAAATGGAGTCCAAAAAAAGGTAAGAAGTTTGAATAGACAGAGGAATGTGAGGCCAATTTTGAGAAGCTTAAGTAGTTGTTGACACATGCACCATTGTTAAAGATTACAGATCCGGGCAAAGAATTTGTAGTATGTATAGATGCTTGCAAGAGAGAACTTGGTGGAGTCCTTATGCAGGATGGAAGGTGGTATGCTATAAGTCACGAAAACTAAATGAGCACTAACAAAACTATCTGACACATGATATTGAGCTAGAAGGGATCATACATGCATTGAAGATGTGGAGGCATTATCCTCTAGGCAAGAGGATTGTATTGATAAGTGATCACAGTGGTTTGTGATATCTATTTGACCAACTGAATCTGAATGGAAAGGAGGCTCAATGGTTGGCCACGATTAGTGAGTTTGATTTTGAGATGAGATACATCAAAGGAAAGGAGAATAGGGCCACATATGCTCTTAGCAAGCAGATACACATAAATCATATAGCAACTATGAGTTCCTATGGGACATATCTACATGATAGGACATTGCAGTCAGGTCAACGGGATGTCAGGTATATGGAGATTGTGCACAAGTTGCAGCAGAGTACAGGTACAAGTACATGTAGTTGTATAGGTACAGGTAGTGGTATAGGTACAAGTACAAGTGCAAGTGCACAAGATGTCGACTATCATCTCACAACATATGGATTGGTCAGGTTTAGGGATAGAATATATGTGCTAGATAACAGTGAACTCAATAAGGTGATCTTAAGGGAGTTTCATGCGAAACCATATTCAGGACACTCAGGTTTTCAGAAGACATTGACCGCAGTGAAGAAGTTTTATTATTGGTCGAATCTGAAGAAAGATGTAGCAGAGTTTTTGGCTAGGTGTTTTGATTGTCAGAAGGTGAAGGAAGAGTGTAAGCATCTAGGTGGACTGCTACAACCATTTGCGATTCCAAATTGGAAATGGGAGGTCATTTTCCATGGACTTTATCACAAGATATTGGAGGACATGTTGAGGATGTACGTGATACATCAAAAATGAAAGTGAGAAGAGTATCTTCCACTGGTAGAGTTAGACTACAACAATAGATATCAAGAATCCTTGAAGATTAGTCTGTTTAAGGAATTGTATGGGTGGAGTTGTAATACTCCCATCAGTTGGAGCGATGTGGTGAAGGGGGAGTTTATTGGACTAGAAATGATGGTAGAAATGGAATAGGAAATGCAGGTAATCAAGAAGAATTTGAAAGTAGCACAGGATAGGCAAAAGAGTTAAGCAAATTGGAATAGGTTGTTTAAGGAGTTCCATGTTGGGGAACATGTGTACTTGCACATCAAACCAAAGAAGCGCTCCTTACAAATTGGATCATGTGCCAAGATGGAACCATGGTTTTTTGGACCTTTCAGGATCAGTGAAAGGATTGATCCATTAGCCTATTGAATTACGCTACCTCTAACAGTGAAAGTCCGTAATGTTTTCCATGTGTCATTGCTTAAGAAGCATTTTAAAGATGTTGATAATGTGATTGACTGGTTTGTATTGCAGGTGGAGCCAGATGAAGAATTCCAACTATAGCCTCAGTGTATATTGTAGAAAAAGGTGCTCATGCCCCAGATCCAAGAAATCGAGTAGGTTTAAGTGCGCTGGAATCAATTTGGGCTCGATGAAGCTACATGGGAGATGGCAGATCAAATGTAAGCTATGTATCCTTGATTGTTTGCCAATTGAGGCAAAGCAGTTTTGGTATGATGTTTGGTATATGTTTTGGCATATGTTTGGGTGATGTTTTGATATACGTACATATGAATATGGATGTAAATATCACCATGAGATATGTTATAAAGCTCCAATAAGAGGTATGGGTGTCATGTCATTATAGTTGTTGTGTTGTTATGTTGTCATTTTGGTTTTCTTTTCAGCAGGGTGATCATTGTAAATACTACATCGTGCTATGTTATAAAGCTCCATGGGAAATATGTTTTCTTTTCAACGATTTTGTTGAGGTATAGGTGTGTTCAAACACTGAGGATGGTGTCCCCCAATGGGGAGGGTTTTGTAATAGCCCTAGTGAAAATTCCATGTAATAAAAATTAATAAAGGAAAAATAATAACCAAGGTTGATGGGACACATATTCCAAGCTGAATGTTAGGCGAGACATCATAGTGTGGGTGTTAATTTGGTTTATAATGGCTAAGGAAAATGGAAAAGGAAACGGACAAGGCTTTTGAAAGGAAAAATGACACATTTATTTATGAAAATAATGGAAATTAGGAGAAAAGGAAGGTTAAAGGTCACAAGTTGCATGTGAGGAGGAAAATGAAGGAAAACAATGGAAAATGAAGAAAATAGAGGCCTAATTGATAAAAAGGCTTATGAGGATCAATTTGTAACCTTTTATCAGTTCAATTTTGGAGCTCTCTCATTATTATCTCTCTCTCTCACTCTTAGACACTTGTAGTTTTTCGTGCATCACTTTGGCGTTGGATCAAGAAAGACAAAGAAGGCAAGAGGAAGGAAGGAGAAAGCGAGGAAGAGTAGCATCAAGCAACTATAGTAGGATTCTTTGTAGGTATCGATTTGAATGTGTGTTTTCCTTTCTAGATTTGGCATGCATGGTATTGGATGTGGTTCTTTTGGTGTTATGGAATGGGTTTTTCCAGGTGTTACAGTGTTTTTAGGCTAGCCTTGCCATTTCCAAATAGCCATGGTGTGATGGAGTTATCATGTTTTAGTTGAGATGGATTTCAAGATGGATTCAAAGTTGAATGAGGTAGATCTCCGAATGATAGAACACATGACCTAGTAACCGCTGAACTAGACTGTGGGTTGCAGTAAAGCCAAATTTCATGTTGCCTTGGCGGGCCTAGGAATCCTTGCCGGTGAATGACAAGATATATAATAAATCCTAGAGGTGGTTTCCCTTGATTAGGCCTAATAATCCTTGACGATGAATGGTGGGATATACAATAAATCCTAGAGGAGGGCCTAGTGATCCCTGGATCAGACTATGAATTGCAGTAAAACCTGAGAGACCAGGAGACAAGAAAATTCTTCATGGTGTAGGTGGAGAAATCCAGTGGCATCCATGCTTTCTTTGACCTTGTGATCTAGTGGAGATCATGGTAAATCCTATTATTACATGTTATTGTGTTGGCCTAGTGATACAGGATGGATTACGGTAAAAACTAGTTTCTATTGATGAGGTGGTTGAGCCTCAGGATGTCCTGGTTGGTTATTCTGGTTTGAGTCCCATTCGTGCTTGGAATATGACATGGGGATGAATGACTCAAGATAATTAGCTCAACCATTCTATGGTCAGGTGGAACATGGTAGTCCCACCCTGGGTTGGATTTTTCATTCATTAATAAGAGGTTATCTCCTTGATATTGGATGTATAAATGTATTGGTTTATATGTGGAATTTATGGTTGATGTATCCTTGATATTTTTATTGTTATTATGTTGTTTATAAGCATGTATTCTGACAGTGATGATGTATGGATTCCATCATCTTATGATTGGTAAATGAATGAACAATGTATCTATGACCTAATAGATGATAATGCATCTAATGATATAAGGGAACAATGCTTCTTAGATATTCTCAAATAAGTATGAGACCCCTATGTTTAAATATGTTGTTTACACATGTAGATTACATATTTGTGATATATTTGATGAAATTCCTGTCATGGTTAGTAGGGGTCCAATCAAGCCCTTGTTAAAGTACTTGAATTTGTATCATCATTCCCTTGTTATATTTCTGTTATGAAGGTGTCATCTAATTCTGGGCAGTGACCTGGGCTCTGCACCTGAAAAAATGGCTCAAATCTCGGGGATGCTGGCATAGTACTTAGAAAAATAGTCCCAAGACATCGACATAACATGCCATGTGAACATCGTGAGCCTTTTTTACGTAGGCATGCCCATATCATGGGAGCATCTGAGGGTTAATTGGTCTAAAACCTAAGTGGGGCCCAAAGGTTAGTTACCTGAGTGGTTGGGATGGTTCTTCGGAGTCCTGTAGCTGATGTGGAAGGTTTGTAAGTTTTGTTTCCATCAATTCCACTTCCTTAAGGTCAAATAGGAGGTTGAATCCGTCATAGTAGCCTCTCATCACATGTTTAACTCAGTTGGACAGTTACTTGGGTAGATGTGGGAGGAGGGTATTACAGAGTGGTATCAAAGCATGGTTCACCCCTTGGAATGGATGGGAGATGTGTGTTAGTCATGCATTCATGTCAGTTGGATGTGTGTTAATCATCTTTGGGGTCTATGTGCTTGTTGCATATGCATCGTGTTGGTCATGGTTGTAGTGATGTCAACATGTGAAAGAGGATGTTGTTGTTGTGAAATGTATCGTCATGATTTTATGATTGGTTACATGTTATTTATGGTTGTGTATTGTCAGTGTACATTGGTATGGTTTTTGTTGTCATGCATGAGGCCATGGTATGTGTAGTTGATATGGGCATGAATTGATGACTGCACTATAGCTAGAATGATGGTTATATGGTTAGATGATTCTGTATTATATGTATATATGTTTTCATGATTATGTTTGTACATGTATTATGCTAATTTGGTTGATCTTACAGATGAGATATCCTCCCCGAATTATGCTAAGGTACATTGGTTTGTTGTGATTTGGTTTAGCTGACATAGTATTCCTTGAAGGAAAGAGATCAAAATGGCTAGCAAGATGGTAGACTAAAAAGATTCTCCCTATGAATTAGATGACCAACGTGGTGTTAGGCACTCTTGGGCCCTCTTATGATTTAGCAAACACATTGAGAATCTTGAAGGAAGAAATAAGGAGTTGTACAGTGGACAATGACAAAATCATGTAGGCACAAGAGAAACAAGCAGAGGTTAATGCAATACTCCTTCAGAGTTTGTCAGGATTGCAGTGACAAGGGCCACTTCGAATCATCCATGGACAGGAGGACAAAACTAATGGGGCATATGGTAGTAGGTCTCGTGGTGGTTACAAATTGGATAGAGATGACACAGTTAGAGATGGCAGGTTGTTGGATAGTCAATATAAGAGAGGTGATGGATACAAGAATTATTCTAGTTATGGTTTTGACAGGCATCATGATTGTCATCATTATCATCCTTACAGAAGGAGTGATAGGGGACACTTTCGAAATGAATTTATGAAACAAAGAGATGTAGAGGCTTAGATACTTGGGATGAACAATTTCTTTGAGTTACATGAGTACACAAAAAACATGAAGGCAAGAATTGCTATCTTCAGCTTGAAAGGTAAAATAAACATCTGGTCGGAATATGTGAAGTGGTTCAAAGACATCAGGACATAGGACTTGCATTGGCATGATTTAAAGAAGATTTTTAGGAAGAAGTACTTGTCAGAAAGGTACTACAACAGTAAGGCCAAAGAATTCTATGAGCTAAATATGGGAACAATGATAGAGGAAGAGTACACAACTAAGTTCCTAGAGTTATTCAAGTATGTATTGTATCTTAAAGATGAGAAGGATAAAGTTTAGTGATTTGTCAGTGGTTTTCCTTTAGAATTTAGAGATTGGATTGAGTATGATGAGCCTTAGTCACTTGAGGAATTTATTGGGAAAATGAAGCATTTCTATGAACAATCAAAGCGTAAGAATGAATCTTGACAAGGATGGAAAGGGAAGGATAAGGATAAAGGTAAAGGTAAATGGTAGCCAAAAAGAAAAAGGTCGTAGAATGCAAAAGAGAAAGAAAATGTGGCACCACAAAAGAATTTCAATGTAGCTAGACAAGGACATGGATCACAATAGCAGCGTAGAGGTGATGGTACTGGACGGTTGGAGTGTTGGACTTGCAATAAAGAAAACCTTAAGTGATATTTTCCATAGAATCAGGGTGGTAGGCCTCATATATATGGTGCACAAGAGGCATAGAATGTTGTGGATGTTGGTAAAAGTGTTCCTCGTATCTATGAAGCACTCGATAATAGACAGTAATACCATCAAGCATCTATCATTGAGATCGATGGTAAGCTTTGTGATTAAGTTGTTTCTATTTTTATTGACCATGGATCTAATTATAGTTATGTTAGTCCTGACTTGGTGGATAAGTGTGGCTTGAATAAAGAAGTGCATGCATAATCTTGGTTAGTGTAGTTGGTTACAGGTACAAAGAAGCGAGTTCATCATTGGGTAAGAGCTTGTGCATTTGATTTGAAGGTATGCCTACTGCAACAGATTTGAATGTATTACTATTGGGATCATACAATATGTTGTTGGGAATGGATTAGTTGTACCTTCAGAGGACCAAGGTGGATTGTTATGATAAATCCATTGAGTGTGTAAATGACAATGGGGAACCAAGAGTCTTACAGGGAAAGAAGAAAGCCACATCAGTTAGGATGGTGACAGTTATGCAGGCAAAGCATAGTCACAGAAAAGGGTGTGTGTTATTTGAAGTGCATATATCCAGTAACAATGGTAAGGAAGTTGTGGATGCAGGTGCTTTGAGCAGGTACCCAGTTATACAACAGTTTTAGGATATATTTCCTGATGATATTTCAGAGTTGCCACCTAACAGGGAAGTAGAATTTTCTATTGAGTTGGTACCAGGGGCAGCTCCAGCATCAAAAGTGCCTTATAGGATGAGTACAACTAACTTGGTAGAGTTGAAGCTGCAGTTGAAGGAAATGTTGGAAAAGGGATACATTAGGCCAAGTGTATCAACTTGGGCCGCACTGGTACTGTTCATGAAAAACAAGGATGGTAATCTCAGATTATCCATTGATTACAGGTAGTTAAACAAAGTGACTATCAAGAATAGGTATCCATTGGCTAGGGTTGATGACTTGTTTGATCAGATGAAGGGAGAACCAGTGTTCTCGAAGATTGATTTGAGATCTAGATATCATCAGGTACACATCAAAGAGGATGACATTTAAAAGACAACTTTCCAAACTAGGTATGGGCATTATGAGTTTATTGTAGTTCCATTTGATTTGACTAATGATCCATCTAACTTTATGTGCTTGATGAATAATGGATTTCGTCTATATTTGGGCAAGTTTGTTATTGTATTCGTTAATGACATATTGGTATTATTCTAAAAATGAGGAAGACCATACCGAGCATTTGGTAGCAGTGTTGAGGTTGTTGAGAGAGCATTAGTTGTATGCTAAGCTCAGAAAGTGCAGTTCCTTTCATACTAAGGTACATTACTTGGGACATGTTGTCTCCAAGGAGGGCATAACAATGGATCTAGAGAAGATAAGAGCTATCATGGAGTGGGCAACTCCTAAGAATGTAGACGAGGTGAGATCCTTCATGGGATTGGCAGGTTATTACAGGAGGTTCATCAGGAACATCTCACATATTTCTTATTCTATTACATCATTGCAAAGCAAAGGTAAGAAGTTTGAATGGACAATGGAGTGTGAGGCCAATTTTGAGAAGCTTAAGTAGTTGTTGACACATGCACCAGTGTGAAAGATTGCAAATCCGGATAAATAATTTGTAGTATGTACAGATTCTTGCAAGAGAGGACTTGGTGGAGTCCTTATGAAATATGGAAAAGTGGTATGATATGAGTCATGAAAACTGAATGAGCACGAGAAGAACTATCTGACACATAATCTTGAGCTAGCAGCAATCATACATTCATTAAAGATGTGGAGGCACTATCTTCTGGGAAGGAGGTTTGTATTGATGAGTGATCATAGTGGTTTGCGGTATCTATTTAACCAACTAAATCTAAATGGAAGCTACGCTCGATGGTTGGCCATGATCAATGAGTTTTATTTTGAGAACAAGGTTGCAGATGCTCTTAGCAGGAGGATACAAGTAAATCATATAACACCTATGAGTTCCTATAGGACAAATCTATAGGATAAGATCTTGAAGGCAATTCAACAATATTTCAGGTATATGGATATTGTGCACAAGTTGTAGTAGAGTACAGGTACATGTACATTTAGTAGTATAGGTAGTGGTACAAGTATAGGTATAGGTTCATGTGATGTGGATTATCGTCTCACAGCAAATGGATTGGTCAGGTTTAGGGATAGGATATATGTGCTAGACAATAGTGAACTCAAGAAGGTGATCTTGAGGGATTTTCATGTGAAACCATATTCAGGTCACCCAGGTTATCAGAAGACATTGACCCTAGTGAAGAAGTTGTATTATTGGCTGAATTTGAAGACAGATGTAGTAGAGTTTGTGGCTAGCTGTTTTGATTGTCAAAAGGTAAAGGAAGAGTGTAAACATCCAGGTGGACTGCTACAACAGATTGTGATTCCAGAGTGGAAATGGGAGGTTATTTCCATGGACTTTATCACATGATATTGGAGGACATGTTGAGGATGTACATGATGCATCAACAGTGAAAGTGGGAAGAGTATCTTCCACTTGTAGAGTTTGCCTGCAATAATGTGTACCATGAATATTTAAAGATGGGTTTCTTTGAGGCATTGTATGGGCAGAGTTGTAATACTCCCATCAGTTAGAGCAATCTGGTGAACAGGGTGGTGCTTGGACAAAATATGTTGGTAGACATGGAACATGAAATGCAAGTAATCAAGAATAATTTGAAAGAAACACATGATAGGAAAAAGAGTTAAGCATATTGGAATAGGTCGTTTAAGAAGTTCCAGGATGGGGAACAAGTTTACTTATGCATCAAACCAAAGAATATATCCTTGCAGGTTGGATCATGTGCCAAGATGGTACCATGGTTTTGTGGACCTTTCAAGATCATTGAAAAGATTAGGCTAGGAGCCTATTGACTTGAAAATATTTTCGATGTGTCATTGCTTACTAAGTGATGAGCCTCTGTATTGCAACAAGAATGTTGCAAATCCCAAGGCTACCAACTTTAATTATCAGCCCGAGGTTCGTACAAACTTAAGAGGTATTGGCACTATATGTGCAGCATACAATATGTCCTTCATTGGTTTTCATGATGTAATTGATTACATGTACTGAAGTCAAATCCTAAACTATTGCAGAAAATGAAATGCTCGAAATTGAAACCTTAACATATTGCAGGAAAGAAATTACAAGGAAATAAACCTATTCTAATTACATAAATTAAAGATCATGAACTAAATTTCAACCATTACATTTCAAAGAGTTTAGATCCATTAACAGAGTTCATTGGATGTGGCAATCAAGAAAATCATCATTGTATCATCCAATCCATAAATCTTAGCCCAAATTGCTGAAATGTTTTGCATGGGTAAAGAGGCAAGTCCTAAGTGGTTTTTAGTCTTCCCTAATCATTGATTTAGAGCTTAGGGATCATGATTCAACTCTAAGGGACCAAAACCAATATTTTTGAGCAAATTTTGGCAAGTATATACACTTTGAAGAGTACTACAAGAAGCAACATATTTATTATAGGGAGTTATAATTCACCGAATGAACAACCAAATAAAATCCAAATTGGATGGGACAATTTTTTTTATTGAATAGGATGGGTCTCCATTCCAAGTGGAATTACTCAAAAAGACCTCTGTTAACCCATGCTAAAAAAATGGCAAAAAATTACTAGTCTAAATTCTAGAAATTCGAGAACTAGTGAGCTAGTAAATCTATCAAATGAATAACCTAATCAAGTGAAAATGCAATGGGGAAATTTTTGTTATTAAATATAATGTTTTTTCAATCTAATGCAAGTGTAATAAACTCAATTGAAGCTCATTAGCATGCTCTAAAAATTCACATAAATTTATTGTTATTTGCCACAAAAGACTTCCAAAATTCTATATTTGGGAATAAGCAATCTAATCCAAGTGAATCAATGATTACTATGACCTTCTAAAGATGTTCCAATGATTAAATGATTCTTGTGATCTTGGAAAATAACTTACTTCAACCATTTAACCCAATCCTACAACAATAAATCATTAATACAAAATGAAAAAATAGAAAAAGACAAGAACAAGAGATGCATGTGAATAAGAAGTGAAAGGAAGAAAATTAAATGATACAAAATGGCTTTGAGGGTCCTATGATGGCCAAGCCCAAGGAAAATCAAAGTCCTATGGGGGAGACCAATATTTAAAAGCTGAAAATGGCACCAATATTCATTATTTACATCAATACAATTACATCCGTGCAAGAAATGAAAATAGAGTTGCAAAAATATGAGTTCTCTCCACAAGAAGACTAATAAAATAACCCCTAGAGGAAAATTCGACTTGGTACTTAAAAAAAATGATTAGGAATCATTCCCCATTAAAGGAGGAATCTTTCCCCACCAAAATCCCTTGATTAGTGGATCTGGTTCCCAATACTAGGAATCTGCATTAAATGGCAGGGAACACATTCCTAGATTTTCTCAATCATTGGAGCTCCACAATCTGTGCCATAATTCTAAAATATCTTGTTGATTTATTATTTAATAATGATTCTCTTGTAGTAGGGAGAAAATCCCTAAATTATCTCCTCCTCCAAATATTCATAATTTGCCCAATATTCTCACAATATTCCACAAAAATAAATAATATTATGCACAAACATGAAATTATCCATAAACCTTTCTAATGAATGTATTGAAGTTAAGAATACATTATCTAATGCAAAAAGAGAGGTTTAAGGTGTTGAAGGATGGTTAGATGGGCTTTAATTTATGTCTAATTTAAAGGCATGAGCCTTAATTTATGTCTAATTTAGAGGCCCATCATACCCCCTACGGAAAGTGTTGCTCATCCTCTAGGAAACTTAGTGAACTCATTGTGCCTCATGTTGGAAATAATACTGAGAGGGGGCGTGAATCAATGTTTATCAGATCAATAATTTAATTTTCAAAACTGATTTGTATATGCTACTTCAACTCAGTGAACTAGCGTGTATATGCAACTAGGCCTAATGAAACCAACATATATGCAGAGATCTCTTGATTTACCCAAATTATCATGTATTGAACTTTAATCAATATAGTAAAAGTAGAATAAAGCATCACACATAAGCAACAAACATGAACACCAAAATATAAGGTGGAAACCCAATGTGGGTGAAAACCACCTGTTGTTGTCGTCCCTATCTTCTTTTAATAATAAGAAAATTATGTTTATAATTTTTGTACCGGTGCAGTCTTATATCACTATGCAAGATTCTACCTATAGAAGGCTACAACCTTCTCTCATTCTCCAGCTTCTACTAGAAGGTAGCTACAACCCCCGAGCTCTTGTACTAGCCGATATGTTTGCTTAGTATGTAGGCACCGACCTACACAAGGATACGACCTTCTCTTTTCTTCCAGGGACCACGTTTCATAAATTTTAAGACTGGATCTATCAACAACATCATTCAATCATAAAATATATTTGTATCAACCAATCACCTTATGAACCAACCATAGCCAAATCAATCATTCACTTGGACCACCCATCAATCTGATCATTCATAATACTGTCACCAGAATATAGTAACCAGAACCAAAAACTCTACAAGAGTAAAGGGAAACAACTAAAATATATTTTATAAGGTATATGCTACTTCCATGTGTTGAACCTGCATGTACACGCACTTTGCTCAAAGCCAACCAGCGTATACATCTACAAATATAAATTCAGAGTTCTGCAGCTATTCCAGACTTTAGTTATACCCAGATCATATCATTTACAAAATAATATATGTGTCAGTATTCAGATCTAGAATATACAGGAGCAAAAACACATAATGATAGTTCATTTTACACCTTAAGTTCCTGATCCATCATTAGATCTAATCTCTCATCATCAGTTAAGATTCATCCTTGGTTTAGATCCAGCAATGCACCATAACCCAATAACCTGCATTCTAGATCTCACACTTCATCAGATATTCGATACTTGCACACATTGGCCTAATGATATTCTCCTCTTTTTATAGTTTTAGGCCTTTCTCAATACCATGACCAAAACCAATTAGGACCAATACCTAGGGTCAATACCTTGGACTAGATACCTTGGACCAATACCATGGATCAAATACTTCGGACCAAAAATTTAGTCTTCCAAGGTATATGTGCTTTTCCTTCTGTGAAAATGCGTGTGTACATATACGCGACTTGTATACAGTGAACCTGTGTGTATACGCAGCTTGGTTAATGGTGAACCTGTGTATACCTCTCTTTCTTCATTATATGAAGACTGATCTGTAATTCTTTGTTGTTTACCTGCAATACTGTGATCTTTCATCTGAGTGAGTTGCCTTCTGAACTGATTCCTTGAAGTTGCCCTGCATTTCATCACATCTGTAAACACTACTGTCATGTATTCTGTCACACCTGATATCTCTTATGTAGATTCATCTAGTTACCATATACAAGTGAGTTGTTCTACTACAAGTGAGTTGCCATCAAGTACAACACATACATCATAATTCCAACAATCTCCCCCTTTGGACTTGATGGCAACAACCACACCAAGTCACTCTCCCCCTTTGACATCAAGGGAAAAGGGTCATGCTCCCCCTGAGTGCATGTTGAATTCTCTGATATGCAGAAGTGTGCTAATTGAGCTCCCATGATCGAGTCCATGCTCCCCCTAAGCATAAGCAAAGTCTGCAAAAAGATGTTCTAAAAGAAGAACATGACTCTATACATACATCACAAATGACCTTCCTATAATGACTCATACATACATCCATCTCCCAACCAAGTGGGGATATACCAAATTTGACTCATCCACCCAACCAAGTGGGGATATATCAATTGTTTATACATGTCAAAAACAAGAAACATTACATCATCCATCCCATGCATAGTCGGGTTACAAGTTAGGTATTTTCATGACTGTTACATTAAAATATATACATGACATATATAACAGAGATCAAACATCTTAAACAAAGACATGATAGTCATCAGCAACCATCATATGATCTATACCATCAGCACCATCTGTCAACAGCATCCAGCCCAACAACCTGTATATGTCCATCATTAGTTCCAAAAATATCATCAACCATGTTCTCCCCTTGAACCTGTTCCACCTGTTCACTGTTAGATCCGATCATTGCATATGTCAGTAAGAGATACCAAAGCATCATCATCAATTAGATATACTTCAAGCTATCAACAACTTTATGAGGACCAATATATTTCTACATTTTATCAGCAAATTGAAACCATCATCAAATAGAGCAGATAATTGACAGAACCATAGTACACCCCTTCTTCATGAGTCTGGCCCACTTCTTTTCTTTAAACCAACATATACGTGACTGTGCCCATAGAAACCCACATATGTACGTGACTATGTTTTATGAAACTCGTGTATAACCACCTTTCTCTGA
The DNA here is from genome assembly GCA_000404065.3 of Pinus taeda. Taxonomy (NCBI): domain Eukaryota; kingdom Viridiplantae; phylum Streptophyta; class Pinopsida; order Pinales; family Pinaceae; genus Pinus; species Pinus taeda. The sequence goes on along the minus strand of APFE031240029.1, from coordinate 41,399 downwards.
AGAAAATAGGTTTTAACAGTAGGATGATGAAACAACTACTCCCAGCTTTTGCCTGAGATATTCAAATGTCTCTCTGGGTAGTGGTTTAGTGAATATATCAACAACCTGTTCTTTGGAGGGAACATACTCCAATTTGACCTTTTGTTCAAGCACTTTTCACGTAGAAAATGATATTTGATGGGTATGTGCTTGGTCTTGGAGTGCATGACTGGATTCTTTGAAATACTGATGGCACTTGTATTATCACATAGAATGGAGATGGGTGGAGTACATGTGATCTGAATGTCTTGCAAGGTTTGCATCATCCAAAGTAGTTGTGTGCAACAAGATGCAGCAGCCACGTATTCTGCTACAGCTATAGATAATGCAATTGATATTTGTTTCTTGCTGAACCAAGACACTAACTTGAACCCATATAGAATGCACCACCACTAGTGATTTTTCTGTCATCAACACTTCCTGCCCAATCTGCATCTGTATATGCATGAAGTGTAAGATCTGTATCTCTAGGATACCATAAACCAAATTTCTATGTTCCTTGGAGATATTTGAAAATCCTTTTGACTGCCTGAAGGTGTGATTCCTTTGGATTTTTTTGGAATCTTCCAACTATTCCCACTACATGCATGATGTCTAGTCGAGTACCTATTAGATAAAGTAGACTGTCAATCATGGACCTGTAAGTTGGTTGATGTACTGCTGTTGATTCATCATTTGAGCTAAGACTGCACCCTGTTACCATTGGGGTACATACTGGTTTAGAATCTTCCATGCCATACTTTTCAGGATTTGTTTGAGATATTTGGTTTGTGAGAGAAAAATACCATCTTTATTTTGTTGAACTTGTAGACCAAGAAAATAAGTAAGCTCACCAAGCAAGGACATTTCAAATTCTTGCTGCATTACTAAAGCAAAATTCTAACTCATGGATTCTTCATTTCTACCAAAAATGATCAACATTCACAATAATTATTAGCAATTTACCAGTGTCCATCTTTGTATATAGATTGCTATCTGTTGACCCCTTTGAAAAACCTTGTTGGTGGAGATACTTGTCAAGATGGCAATACCATGCCCTTGGAGCCTGTTTTAGACCATAGAGAGCTTTTATGAGTTTTCATACAAGTTTTGCATCATTTCCAAGAATGAATCCTTCTGGTTGTTCAATAGAGACTTCTTCTTCTAAGTCTCCATTAAGAAAGGTAGATTTTACAACCATTTGGTATACTTTGAATTTCTAAAAACTAGAAAGAGAAAGAAACATTTTTATGGCTTCAAGTCTAGCAACAGGTGCAAAAGTTTCTTCAAAATTTATACCTTCTTGTTGAGCATATCCTTTATAAATAAGTCTAGCCTTGTTTCTAATAACTTCTCCATTTTCGTTCAGCTTGTTTTTGAATATCCATTTAGTTCGTAGGATATTCTTATCATGAGGTCTAGGAACTAATTCCCAAGTATTATTCTTTTCAATTTTCTCAAGTTCTTCATTCATGGCCTTGACCCAACATTCATCTTTGCATGCTTCATTTACATTTTCAGGTTCAATGGAAGATAGTAATGCTAGATAGCTTGAGGCTTCGACAATGGTTCTTCTAGTCTACACACCTACCCCTTTTCCCCTAAAATTTGAGTTTCTGGATGATTTTCCTGAACATACCTGGATGGAGTCTGTTTTTCTATCATTATCTCTTCTTCTGGTGCTTCATTGGTTTCTTCTTTAGAATCAGTGTGATTTGATGTGGGAAAATGATCCTCATCTTCTTCATTGTCATAATCTTCGGTTTTTATCTGTTTTGGATTTTTGCATGCTTCATCAACCATAACATCAATACTTTCAATAATTTTCCCAAGTCTTTTATTATAACATTTATATCCTTTACTTTGGGAAGAGTAGCCAAGAAGAATACCTTCATCTGCTCTGGGTTCAAACTTACCATGTTTTTCAACAGTCCTTTTGATGTAACATTTGCTTCCAAAAACTTTGAAGTATTTTACAGTAAGAGTGTTACCATACCAAAGTTCATGTGGAGTTTGAGTGTTGTTTACCCGAACATTTGCTTGGTTGAGAATAGTGACGGCGGTGAATGCAGCTTCACCCCAGAAGGTTGCAGGAGTTCCAAATTCATCTAGCATAGCACCAGCCATTTGTTGAATAGTCGTGTTCATCCTTTCTACCACTCCATTTTGCTAAGGATTCCTTACGGTGGAGAACTACCTTTTTATTCCATGTTGTTCACAAAAGTCACAGAATTCATATGAGGTAAAGTCCCCTCCTTAATCAGATCTGAGGCATTTGATTTTGCGATCTGATTCATTTTCAACCAAAGCTTTGAAGGCTTTCAACTTTTCAAATGCCTCATATTTATGCTTTAGAAGACCTATCCAACAAATTATGGAAAAATCATCAATGAAAAATATAAAGTATTCTTCTCCACGAGGTGAATTTTTCCTTGATGGTCCACATAAATCAGTATGAACAAGTTCAAGAGGCTTACTAGCTAACCCTTCCTTTTCGATGAAGTGAGATCTGGTTTGCTTACCGAATTGACATGATTTTCATATAGTATTTTTAAGAATGTTGATATCTGTAAGATCACAAACAACCTAGAATCTGCTTGATTTTCTTATTTGAGAAAAGCTTAGATGCCCCAATCTTCTGTGCCATAGCTAATTTTCATCATTTTTGCTTAGATAGCATTTTTGTTGTCCTCCCCTGAATATGTATAGGTTGTTGGGACTTCTTGTGCCTTTGATCACGGTTTCTCCTATATCAAGCTCACGAACAACACATCCATTTGATCGAAACACTACTTCATTTCCCTGATCACATATTTGACTCACACTCAATAGGTTATGCTTTAAGTCATCAACATACATAACATTCCCAGCTTTAACTTTTTCTTTCAAGAAAACAGAGCCTTTACATTTTATGTAGAAAGAGTGTCATTTCCAAATGAAACACTCTTTTTCTTTTCCAAGGCATTATATGAGTGTAGTTTTTCTTTGTCACCTGTCATGTGTTTTGAGCATCCACTGTCGATGTACCACTAGTTTTCTTATCCTTCTGCATACAAGGCTATACCACATCTTTTTGTTTGCGATTCTTTCTTTCTCCATATTTTGGGAGTTTGCTCCTTTTGAGATATTTGCCGAAATTTACTCCTGCATTCAGATTCTTCATGGCCAAAGTTGTTACAGATTGAGCATTTTATTTCATTTTCAAGAAAAGAAAAGTTATTATAGGAACTTTTCTTGATCCCTGTCACATTCCTCTGATTTCGTGCTTCTCTAGTCATGATAGTTTTGTAAGCAACACATTGAACAACTTTGTGTCCAAAATTATGACATGAGAAAAAATGACCATTAAAGAAGTTCCTACGATTATCGAATCTACTGACCTGGTGATTGTAGTTTCTGTTGATATTTATCTTTGAAGCAAATTGAGTACGATTTACCTGAGGTTGATTGTGGCTTCTGTTCATCCTTGAAGTAAATTAAGCCTGATTTACCTCATGATCTACTTTATGCCTTTGTTGACGATTGTCAAACTGTTCACTGCTCTTTGCTACATCAAGATAGCTTTTAGTGGAGGTTGACGGCTTCTGTGATTGAGATGCTTCTTCAGTATATCCAAGACCTGAATTTATCAAAGGAGAACACTACACTTTGATAATTTCATTTAAGGTTTCTGATCCTTTAGCAAATCTAAGATTGGGAGCTTTTGTTTTCTCAAGATCCTTTCTTAGACCCAAAATTTCACATTCTAGTTTTTCATTGTGTTTTTCTCTTTCAGCAAGTTGGTATGTCAAGATATCTATAATCATATTCTTTTCTTCTAAACAAATTTTGATTTTAGGTATTTCTTCATAAAGGTCATCTTCATCTAAAGCATCCAAAAAATCATCATCTTTATAAGCCATCAGAAGTCTATAGTCATTACTAATTTCATCTTCATCACTATTTGATAAACCATTGCTATCTTCATAGGTATAATAGCTCTTTTTATTTACACTGTGTTTTCTATTCCATTTTGCAGATTCCTTCCCTTTATCATATTTATCTTTATGAGGACATTTGGCAGCATAATGACCAACTCTACCACAGGCAAAACATTTGAACGGTAGTTTACCTTTGAATCTTCCGGAACCCCGTTGAAGCTTTTTGACAAAGTTTACTTCCTCTTCTTCTTATGAAATGTGTCCTGATTCATTGATTTCTTATTTTCCTTTTGTTGAAGCTTTAAATGTGGCTTCTCTCATATCTAATGGACCTCATTTTCTCATCTCAAAGGCAGTTAATATTTCGTGAAGCTTTGTCATAGTAATAATCTGTAGATCCTGCTTTTCTTCTATGGCAGATACTTTTGATTCAAATTTAGACAATAAGGATCCTAAAAAATTTTAAACTAAGGTAACTTCCTTTATCTCTTCACCTAGATTCTTCATGCAATTAACAACCTCATCTATACGTAAGAAGTAACTAGCTATGCTTTCATCATTTTGCATCTTGAGAGTTTCATATTGAATTCTGAGAGTTTGCAGTTTGGCACATTTTACCTGAGAGTCTCCTTCGTAGCTTAGAACGATTTTGTCCCATATTTCTTTGGCTAATTTGAGCTGCTTAACTTTGACAAATGCTGGTTGTGACACACTTCCAAATAATGTATTGACAACCTTGGAATTGGTTTCATATTTCTTTTTACCTACCATATCTGTAGGAATTGCTGATGGAAATGTATATCCTCCTTACACGATTTCCCAGACATCTATTCCAAGAGATTGAAGATAGGCTATGGTTCTTACCTTCCAATGAACAAAGTTGCTCCCATCAAAAATTGGCGGTCTAATGGATCCCCTGCTTTCTTAATTACTCATGATGATGGATCTTCCTTCAAGTGATCAAGCTTCTTCTAAAGGACCTAATCTGATACGAATTGTTGGAAATAATACTGAGAAGGGGGTGAATCAATATTTATCAGATCAATAATTTAATTTTCAAAACTGATTTGTATACGCTACTTCAGCTCAATGAACTAGTGTGTATATGCAACTGTGCTTAATGAAACCAACGTATATGCAGAGATCTTTTGATTTACCAAAATTATCATGTATTGAACTTTAATCAGTATAGTAAAAGTAGAATAAAGCATCACACATAAGAAACACACATGAACACCAAGATATAAGGTGGAAACCCATGTGGATGAAAACCACATGTTGCTGTCGTCTCTATCTTCTTTTAATAATAAGAAAATTCTATTTACAATTTTTGTACTGGTGCAGTCTTATACCAGTACGCAGGCTTCTACCTGCAGAAGGCTACAACCTTCTCTAGTTCTCCAGCTTCTATTGGAAAGGAGCTACAACCCCCTAGCTCTTGTACTAGCCGATATGTTTGCTTAGTACGTAGGTTCCGACCTACAGAAGGCTACGACCTTATCTTTTCTTCCAGACTGGACCCATAAACAAAATCATTCAATTATCAAATATATCTATATCAACCAATCACCTTTTGAACCAACCATAGCCAAATCAATCATTCACTTGGATAACCCATCAATCTGATCATTTAGAATACTGTCATCAAAATATAGTAACAAAAACCCAAACCAGAACCCAAAACTCTACAACAGTAAAGAGAAACAATTGAACTATATTTTATAAGGTATACGCTACTTCCATGTGTCAAACTTGCATGTACACGCACTTTGCTCAAAGCCAACCAGCGTATACATCTACAAATATAAATTTAGAGTTCTACAGCTATTCTAGACTTTAGTTATACCCAGATCATATCATTTACAAAATAATGTATGCGTTAGTATTCAGATCTAGAATATACATGAGCAAAGACGCATAATGATAGTTCATTTTATGCCTTAAGTTCCCAATCCATCATTAGATCTGATCTCCCATCATCAGTTAAGGTTCATCCTTGGTTTAGATCCAACAATGCACCATAACCCAATAACCTGCATTCTAGATCTCACACTTCATCAGATATTCGATACTTTCACACATTGGCCTAATGATCTTCTCCTCCTTTTATAGTTTAAGGCCTTTCTCAATACCATGGACCAAAACTACTTAGGACCAATACCTTGGACCAAATACCTAGGGTCAATACCTCATACCAGATACCTTGGACCAATACCATGGATCAAAATACCATGGACCAAATACTTCAGACCAAAAATTTAGTTTTCCAAGGTATACGCGCTTTTCCTTCTGTGAAAGTGTGTGTGTACGTATGCGTGAGTTGTATACAGTGAACCTGCGTGTATACGCAACTTGGCCAATGGTGAACATGTGTATACCTCTCTTTCTTCATTTTGTGAAGATTGATTTGTAATTCTTTGCTATTTACCTGCTATACTGTGATCTTTCATCTAAGTGAGTTGCCTTCTAAACTAATTCCTTGAATTTTCCTTGCATTTCATCACATCTGTAAACACTATTGTCATGCATTATGTCACATCTGATATCTCTTTTGTAGATTCATCTAGTTACCATATACAAGTGGGTTGTTCTGCTACAAGTGGGTTTCCATCAAGTACAACACATACATCATAATTCCAACACCTCATTCATGGCCCTGGTGGCCTCTCTCTTGTGCATTCCTCAGCCCTTTCTCTTAATAATTTTGGTTGTAAGTTCTACAAGGACAAACACAAAGATGTAGTTATTCTTTTCATGATTGTTTAACAATCGTTCAAGCAAAAACATAACTTTCCTCTTTGCAAGTGAACTCTATTAGCTTGTAGATCCATTTCATTCATATCCTCTCCCTTGAAACCTTCATTCCATTTTCACTCATTTTTCCAAAATTGTTTATGCATAATAAAAAAATCACAGTGTTTCTTGAGACCACTAGCCAACCTTCTTTCCCTTATTCAAGATGGGTTCTTGAATATTTTTCAGTTTGGCAAGGTCTTTAACATCCTTTTCCAACCTTCTACTACATTTTTCCACCTTTTGGACACCTCTGAAACCTTCAAAATACCTTTACATGAGAACTAGGACATCATGTAGTAATTCTTGTACTAACTATAGGAAACCTTGTAGCAGTTCCTGTAGTACTACAGGAAACCCTGTTTAAATTTGTTTTGAGAATAAATGATATTCCAATCCTAGGGTAGGTCGTCAACTTGACTTTCATGCCTTTCTCCCATTTCTATAACATATTTTAGGCCTTGGACAAAAGCAAGAAAGAGATCAAATACCTCTTGGAAAGCCTCTTTTCATCGCCGCAATTTGAGTTCTATTTTGATGGTGAATGCCTTCTTTCCTTGTGTTGCCTTCTTACTCTCTTTTGTGGCCTAAATGATTGCCTAATGACCTTGGAGTTCTTTTTTTATTAGGTCTCTCTTAGGCACTGCCATTTTGGGTTTTAGCACAATTTGTTCCTTTCTTCCTTCGTGTAGTAGCATTCTGCTTTCCTGTAGTAGCCATTCCTCCTCTTTCAAGGTCTTTTAATTATATGAGAGTGATGAGAAATTATGTAGAGGGTTTGGAGGATGATGATAGGGCTCAGAGGGAGTAGCGTAGGTTTGTGAAAATGGAGAGGATGTGTTCTATGTGTTTTTTCAATAAATTTTTAGGGTGAGACAAAGTGTAGGGTTTGTTCTTGAAAAATATTTTTTTTCCTTATGAAATGGGATGGATGAATTATGGATAGATAGTGGACATGAAGTGGATGGAGGCCTTGGAGTGTTGTGGTGACTTGGCCTTTACATAATTTTTTTCTTTTAACTATTGTCCCCATTCCTCAAAATCATGAATCTTCTTAATTTGGCTTTTCCACGTTGCATGAGTGAAGGAGTGAGATGCAATTAATTAGTTGAAGGAGGCTGATACTATTGACCCATCCTTAGCTTATAAAACCTCATCTCTCATGCATTAACAACAAAATTCTAACTATAATATAATCAAGAGAAGAGGTCAAGAATATTGCATACATATACATACCTGATGGTTGTTGGAGAGGCATGCATGCTACTGTTGAGTTGATGATTGATCCATGGTCCTCTGGAGGTGATAATTTCATTTCTTTTCTTTTGCACATGTTTTCATAGCTTGGTGATTCTAAACCTCTGTCTTCTAATTACCATGAGCAAGCTATCTTAGTCAAATACAACATTCTTGAAGTGTTGGGCTTGGCCATGGACGATGTTCACCTTCCCTATACCTTATTCCACCATTTGATACCTTTCCCACACTTTATTTCACCTTCTGTACCTTCTTATATCTTTCTGCCTATTTCCTATAGTAAACTAGGACATAGTATTACTGGAAACCTTATAGCAGCTTGTTTAAACCCATATCTCCCAAATGGTATGTTGGATTGACCTGAATTTTTTTGAGCATGTTTCCATCATCCTTATGCACCTCCCCATAAAAAAAAGTTTGGCCAATGGATGCACGAATCTTGAGAAAAATAAAAAATGGATTAAGTTGATGGAGGTCGATTTCTTAGAAACTATGCAATGGAATTTTCTAAAATTTCTTGGGCATGTTACCATCATCCGCATGCATCTTCCCATGAAACAACATTTTAAATGGATGCACAAATATCGAGAAAATTCAAAATGGTTGTAGGAGATGGAGGTTGATTTCTCAAAACTTGTGCATTGGAATTTGCTGAAATCCCTTGAGCATGTTACCATAATCCATATGAATCTCCACCTGAAGCATCTTGATAAATGGATTCATGGTTTTCAAGATATGACAAAAATAAATTTCTGCTCTATGTATTTTTGTTTCCTATAGTAAAACAGAGCATTTGTAGTATTTTAGGACAGTGAGGAAAATTAATGGGAAAAGCTTGGGAATGATGGTTGGATGGTGGAAATAGATGAGGGTGATTGACTGGCATGGACTTGGCCCTTCTGGAGCATCTAAGAAAAGCAGGAGAAAGTCCAAGTTTGACTTCCCTTGACTAGAATTTTGATCAATTTTTATTTTTATTTTTTGGTGCCAACTTGTTTTTGTTGTTTGCAAATCGTGGAGAGCACCTACATTCATCCAAGAGATAGATGGAACAAATATTTTTTATTTTTTTTTCCTTTTTTTTTCTTCTAGGAGATACATTCAAATAGTAGGTCTGCCTAGGCACCTCAAAAGAGGTTTTCACCTAGGATCTTTTATTTTTCTCTTTATTTTTCTCCTTTTTACAACCCATTGACCACCTCATGGAGGTTTTCAATCAAAGAGCCAATCTCAGGCACCTCAAAGGAGGTTTTCACCTGAGATTTTTATTTTTCTCTTATTTTTCATTTTTTATTTTTTCTACCCTAGTCTACTTGAAAAACAAAACCACTTTCAAGTATAAGAATACTTCCAATGGAGCCATGTGCACATCAAGATGACATACAAACTGATGTGTAGGCCTGAAATGTATGCTTTGACATGTACCTAAATTTGAGAGATCAAATACTTTGAATTTGATGATATCAAGCACAGTTGAAGAAGAGAGTGTTGTTGCAACTTAATGATTGTCTGGAACCATATTTCAATATAGTTGTGATGCCCCTGGTCCACTTGCTCAGTTAGATCATATTGGATGTCTTATTCTTCCATGACCTTCAAATCTTCCTCTTTTTGTTAATTGTTCTCTTGAACACATGGAGGATTTCATGGTAACCATGAGAGAGATTTCTCAATCTCTTATTTTGATGTCTACTCTTCATCAAGTGCATCCCATGATTCTTTGGTCTTCTCTTTTGAATCTTCTTTTTCTGCATGATGTCCTTCAATGACATCAAGGGAATCTCTTTTTTTAATGTTCTTACTAAGCTGAGATGAACACCATTGAGATCATGAAGAGATATTTGGAAGTGTTGTACCTCATCATTGTAAGTGGGGTGAGCTACTTCGTTGTGTGGGTTTGGAAATTGTGGTACAGGTAGTTGAGTGGGAGTTGATATTTGAGATGGATGTGGTTGGGGTTGTGGTTGTGGTGTTGGTGGATGGTAGGGATAACATGGAGTTGGGTATGGAGGATTTTGAGGAAAATATTGAGGATATTGTGGATGGCTCCCATAAGTTCCTTGCCAACCTTGTTGCCAAGATTGGTTTTGGGGTTGAAATGGCCAAAGTTTCCAAGTAAAGGGTGTGTTCCAATTACTTTGAGATGGATTTGCATAAAATTGAAACTGTGAATTAGACTCTTGCATCATATGAGGTTGAATAGGCTACCATGGTCCTCTTGGAGCTACATAACACAGTTGAATTGGAAATTTCCTTGCTCCATTTTCCTCTTGGTAAACTTCCTTCAACCTTGGTAATGAGGGGAAATATTTAACATCATGTGATTCTGCATGGAAAACACAAATATCAACATCTTCTTTTTCTTCATCTTGCATTCTTAACATTTCTACTTGTTTGGTTAGATTGCTAAGAATTTATGTTTTAAATTCATCAAACAAATTTCCAAGTTTAGCTTGACTTACCAATCTTGATGTTGATTTACTTACTCTTTCCCTTCCTCTTGATATGTGTTTTCATGTTTCACAAATTTCTTCAAATGATAATTTGTATACATCACCTCTACTCATGAGATCAAGGAGATCAATCCACTCATTCCTAATTGTTCTAAGTAAGAGGGTTTTCAAATCCTAAATGATGTAATTTTCCCCTCTTAACATTGTACATGAACATCTCTATTAAATCCTCAAGGTTCTCATATTCTTTTTTATTCATTCTAAATATTTCTTCTTTAAGATCATGATCTTTATATTTTTCTAGAAATATCTTTCGCATATCATTCCATAATCTTATTGAATTAGTCCCTAAACTCATGAACCATTTAGGAGCTCTATCCTTCAATGTTGCTAGAAACAATCTCAATTTTTGACTTTTTAGTAAGTAACCATAAGATCTACAAAGGATTTCCAATTCAAAGAGAAAGGTTTATGGATCCTCTGACCGTAGACCATGAAATTTTGGAAGAAAATATGGAGGGATGTTCTTCATGTGCACACTACCATCAGTATCTTGAATGGGAAATCTGAGAGGATCTTCCTCATTATCATCATCCATTTCTTCTACATTATTTTCCATCTCTTCTTCTTATACCTTCAAAAGTGGATGGTGATGTGGCTCTTACTGCACCACATGATCAAATGGGGGGGTGGGTTGGTGTTGGAGATTTTTTTTGTTTTTATGATTGAATGAAAACACTAATGCAATGCACTTTTCCATTTTTGAAATGAAATATTCCTAATGCAAATATTATTTTCTTTTGCAAAAAGTAAAAATAAATGAATCAACTAGGGAAGAAAACAATGCGTACACTGACACCTCCCTGGCAACAACGCGAAAAAGTGATGAGCCTCGCTACTGCAACAAGAATACTGCAACTCCCAAGGCTACCAACTTTAATTATCAACTCGGGGAAAATTAACAGGTATTGGCACTATATGTGCAGCATACAATATGTCATTCATTTGTTGTCATGATGTAATGGAGTGCATGTACTAAAGTCAAATCCTAAACTAATTGCAGAAAATGAAATGCTCGAAATCGAAACCTTAACCTATTGCAAGAAATAAAGTACAATGAAAGAAACCTATTATAATTTCATAAAGTAAAGATCATGAACTAAATTTCAACCATTACATTTCAAAGATTTTAGATCCATTAATAGAGTTCATTGGATGTGGCAATCAAGAAAATCATCATTGTATTATCCAATCCATAAATCTTAGCCCAAATCGTTGAAATGTTTTACATGGGTAAAAAGGCAAGTTCTAAGTGGTTTTTAGTCTTACCTAATCATTGATTTAGAGCCTAGGGGTCACAATTAAACCCTAAGGGACCAAAACCAATATTTTTGAGCAAATCTAGGCAAGTATATACACGTTGTAGGAGTACTACAAGAAACAATAGGTTTACTACAAGCGGTTATAATTTTCCGAATGAACAACCAAATCAAATCCAAATTGGATGGGCCAAATTTTTTTATTGACTATGATATCTTAGGTATCCATTCCAATTAGAATCACTCAAAAATACCTTTGTTAACCCATGCTAAGAAATGACAGAAAATTACTAGTCTAAAATCTAGAGATTCGAGAACTAGTGAGTTAGTAAATATATCAAATGAATAACCTAATCAAGTGCAAATGAAATGGGGTAATTTTTGTTATTGACTAGATTTTTTTTTATATAATCCAAGTGGAATCAACTCGATTGAAGCTCATTATAATTCTCTAAAAATAGCATAAATTTATTGTTATTTGTCACAAAGGACTTCCAGAAATATAGATTTGGCAATAAGAAAACTAATCCAAGTAACTCAATGATTACTATGAACTTCAAAAGTTGTTCCAATGATGAAATTATGCTTTTGATCCTTAAAAATAACTTACTTCAACCATTTAACCCAATCCTACAACAAAAAATCATTAATATTAAATGCGGAAATAGAAAAATACAAGAACAAGAGATGCATGTGAATAAGAAGTGAAAGGAAGAAAATTAAATGATACAAAAGGGCTCTAAGGCTCCTGAGATGGCCAAGCCCAGGGAAAATCATAGTCCTATGGAGGATACCAAGATTTAGAAGCTAAACGTGGCACCAATATTCATTATTTCCATCAATACAATTAAATCCCTGCAAGAAATGATAGTGGAGCTGCAAATACGAGTTCTCTCCACAAGAAGACTAATAAAAATAAACCCCTAGATGAAAATTCGTCTTGGTACTTATACAAAATGATTAGGAAAAATTCCCCATCAAAGGAGGAAGCTTTCCCAACCAAAATCCTTTGATTAGTGGATTTGGTTCCCAATACTAGGAATTTGCAGTAAATGGTGGGGAATACATTCCTAGATTTTCTCAATCATTGGAGCTCCACAATCTGTACCATAATTCCATAATATCTTTTTAATTTATTATTTAATATTCCACAAAAATAAAATAATATTAGGCATAAATATGCAATTATCCATAAACCTTCCTAATGAGCATATTGAATTTAAAAATAAATTATCTAATGCAAAAAGATAGGTTTATTGTGTTGAAGGATGGTTAGATGGGCCTTAGTTTATGTATAATTTAGAGGCCCATCAAGAAGTATGTTAAAGATGTTGATCATGTGATTGACTGGTCTATATTGCAGGTTGAGCTAGATGGAGAATTCTAGCTGGAGCCTCACTGTTTATTGTAGAAAAATGTTTTCATGCTTTGGAACTGAGCAATCAAGCAAGTTAAAGTGTAGTGGAAGCAATTTGGGCCCGATGAGGCTACCTAGGAGATGGTGGATCATATGCGGGCTATGTATCTTTTGTTGTTTGCCAGTTGAGGTAAAGTAGTTTTGGTATGATGTTTGCTATATGTTTTGGCATATGTTTGGGTGATGTTTTGATATATGTACATATGTGTGCCATTTCATTATAGTTTTTATGTTGTTATGTTGTTATGTTGTCATGTAGGTTTTCTTTTCAGCATGTTGATCATTGTAAATACTGCATCAAACTATGTTATAAAGCTCCATGAGCAGTATGTTTGATTTCCAGTGGTTTTGTCAAGGTATAGGTGTGCTTGAACACTGAGGATGGTGTCCCCCAAGGGGGAGATTTATGTAACATCCCTGGTGAAAATTCCATGTCATAAAAGTTAATAAAGGAAAAATAATAACCACAGTTGATGGGACACGTATTCCAAGCTGAATGTTGGGGAAACATCCTAGTGTGGGTGTTCATTTGATTTATTATGGGTAAGGAAATTGGAAATGGAAGTGCAAAAGACTTTGGAAAGGAAAAATGACACATTTATTTATGAAAATAATGGAAATTAGGAGAAAAGGAAGGTGAAATGTCACAGGTTGCATGTGAGGAGGAAAATGAAGAAAAATAAGGAAAATGAACAAAATAGAGGCCTAATTGATAAAAAGACTTATGAGACCAGTTTGTAACCTTTTGTCAGTTCAGTTTTAGACCTCTCTCATTATTCTCTGTCTCTCTCACTCTTGGACACTTAGATTTTTTCTTGAAGCACTTTGGCATTGGATCTAGAAAGGAAAAGAAAGGAAGAGGAAGGAAGGAGTAAGCAAGGAAGAGCAGGAAGAAGCAGCTACAACAAGATTCTTTGCAGGTATCAATTTGCATGTGTGTTTTCCTTGCTAGATTTGGCACGCATGGTATTGCATGTAATTCTTTTGTTGTTATGGCATGGGTTTTCCAAGTGTGGCAGTGTTTTCAGATTAGTCTTGCCATTTCTGGATAGACGTGGTGTGATGGGGTTCTCATGTTTTGGTTGAGTTAGATTTCCAGATGGATTCGAAGCTGAGGTGGATCTTCGAATGATAGAACACATGGCCTAGTAACCCCTGAACCAGACTCTGGGTTACGGTAAAGCAAAATTTTTTGCTGCCTCAGTTGGCCTAGGAATCCTTGTCGGTGAATGGTGGGATATACGGTAAAGACTAGAGGTGGTTTCCGTTTTTTAGGCCTAGGAATCCTTGTTGGTGAATACATGATATATGATAAAGCTTAGAGGGTGGTGTCTCAGTTTAGGGCCTAGTGATACTTGGATCAAACTGTGGATTGCGGTAAATCCAGAGAGACTGAGAGACATGAAAATTACTCACGATGTAGGTGGAGAAATCCAGCGGCATCCATGCCTGTTTTGGCCTAGTGATATGGTGGAGATAATGGTAAAGCATGTTATTACATGTTATTGTGTTGGACTAGTGATCCAGGATGGATTATGGTAAAGCCTAGTTTCTATTGATGAGGGTGAGGTGGTTTAGCCTCAGGATACCTTGGTTGGTTCTTTTGGTTTGAGTCCCACATTCATGCATGGAATATGGCATGGGGGTGATTGGCTGAAGAGATAATTGGCTTAGCCATTTTATGGTCAGGTGGAATGTGGTAGTCCCATCCCAGGTTGGATTTTGCATTCATTAATAAGAGGTTCTCTCCTTGATATCTTATGCATAAATGTATTGGTTTATATGTGGAATTTGTGGTTGATGTATCCTTAATATTTCTGTTGTTATTATCTTGGTTATAAGAATGTATTATGATAGTGATGATACATGGATTCCGTCATATTTTTATTGGTAAATGAATGAGAAATGTATATTTGACCTAATAGATGATAATGCAGCTAATGATATAAGGGAACAATGCTTCTTAGTGATTCTCAGATAAGTATGAGACCCCTATGTTTAAATTTGTTGTTTACACCTGTAGATTACATATTTGTGATATGTTTGACAAAATGTTTGTCATGGTTAATAGGGGTCTAGTCAAGCCCTTCTTCAACTAATTTCATTTGTATCATCATTCCCTTGTAATTTTTATATTCTTAAGTTGTCATCTAATTCTGGGTAGTGACCTGGGCTCTGGGCCTCAAAAAGTGGCTTAAATCTTGAGGACATTGGCACAACACTAAGAAAAATAGTCCCTGGATGCTGGCATACCATGTTGTGGGAGTGTCCAGAGCCTTTTGGATGCAAGCATACCCATATCATGGGAGCGTCTAAGGGTTAATTAGTCTAAAACCTCAATGGGACCCAAGGGCTAGTTACCTAAGTGGTTGGGATGGTTCCTGAGAGTCTTGTAGATGATGTGGAAGGTTTCTATGTTGTGTTTCCATCGATTCCACTTCCTTAAGGCCACATAGGAGGTTGAATACCATCATAGTAACCTATCGTCACATGTTTACCCCAGTTGGTTGGTTACTTGGATAGATGTGGGAGGAGGGTGTTACACAAGAATTGCTTCAAGTACAAATTTTATTAAAACTAATCAGCCTGCCTGAGAGATCCATTTATGACACCATATTTTAATACATTTCTCAGCTTTAGAGATCAACCATTGCTAATCCATCATTCTATAAGTATCTGGATTTAGGTGGAAGCCCAAATATTTGAGACCATCGTCAAGGTGAGATATTTCCATCGGAAACAATGCATTGATTTATTGAATTTCATCCTCCTCTAGATTTGAAAGAAGGGAGGATTTCTGGAAATTTATCAACATACCAGTGGGTTCCCAAATAATGAAATAATTTTCTTCAATACTACCACCTCATATGGATCTCCATTACCAAAAAGAGAACATCATCTACAAATAATAGGTGGGATATAGCAAGGGATCAAGTTACCAATTAACACCCATGGGAATCCCCATTTTGTTTAGCTTCATGCAAGATCCTACTGAGACCCTCAGAAACCAAAAAAAATAACAATGGAGAGAGGGGGAATCCTTGACAAAACCCCCTCTAATCATGAAAGAAAGGAGATGTTACTCCATTTATTAACACAAAAAAGGATATTGTTTGAATACAACTCATAACCCATGTTATGAAATCAAGATTGAAACCCTTGTAAGTTAAAAATAACTGGAGATAAATCAAACTGACCCTCTCATAAGCCTTTGATAAGTCAAGTTTGAACATATCCCCTTTGAGATTCATTGTCTTGAGGTTGTGCAAGCCTTCCTGTGCCACCCCAATTGCTTCGTGAATCTACCTAACTTCAAGGAAACCAAACTTTTCTTTAGATATAAAGCCAAAGTGGATAGGTTTAAGATGAAGAACAATCACCTTTGTGATAACTATGTAAATTAAATTGCATAATCAGATGGGCCTAAAATAATCAAAAGAAGCAGGGGAGTATACTTTAGAAATCAAATCTATAAATGTATAATTTAATGCATGGAGCATATGGTGGTTCCAATGATATTCCTCAACCACAACTAATATATCATCCCCCATAATTTCATAGATACCTATGAACAATTCAATACCCCATCCATCCGAGATTGGGCTCTTGTTTTTTTGGAAACTATGGAGAACAAACTTTAATTCATCCTTTGAAACTTTGACCATTAGTTCATGATTATCCTCCTCGTTAATAAAATGAAGGAAGGGGAGAGTCGTATGAATGATTTACGCTATTGTGACCTCCTCTTGAGCTTTAAAGAGATCTTCAAAGTGGCAAACACCCAATACGGCCAAATCGAAGAATGTAGAAACATCCCTTCCCAAATGATCTTTTAATGACCAAGCCTTTTTCCATTTTATGGCCTTTGGAAAATTCCTAGAATAATTTTGTGTTGTTATCCCCACATTCCAACCATATGGCTTTTCCATTCAATCACCATTCAACCTCATGATTTTCCAGAATTGTTTTCCTTATCTTTTCTAATTGAAAGAGTAGGTCTCTCGATTCAGCAAACACATAACCTTCCACCTCTTGTGATGCAATATCCGTACAATTTTCATCAATAACCTTAATTTCCAAAGAATCCTCATGTTTCTTTGCCAAATCCTACTCCTTATTTTTTTCTTTATTTTCTTCAGGTTTTCCATAAACTCTTTTCCAACCAAAATCCCTGAAAGTGGCAAGAAAGAGGGCCATCACTCTTTAACCATCTCCATGAAGGAGGCCTTAAACCATGTGGAATTCATATCAAAAGGAAAATTCAACTTATGGTTGGCACCTTTAATTTTAAGGAAGATAGGGGAATAATTAGATGTCCCACTGGTCTTGACCCACTAGTTAATGGAAAAGAGTTGATCAATGATAGCTACTGAAACGACGAACCATTCCAGATTCTTGGCCATATTTTCTAGAACCAACCTCTTGTTTATCTAAGTAGGGCAAAGCTTCAGAGGCTCCACGTCTATAAGCGACTGATCGACTAAGCATTCATGGAAAAAATAAACCATCAAATCAATATTTTCTCTGCCCCCCAGGATTCTGAGACACCCATGGAGACATTTAGGTATCCCCAATTATGAGAGTAGGCTAATTTAAGAATGTCTTACTTAAAACAAAATCCCAAATTTGTCTTCTTCCTTGAGTAGGACCATATACATTAAGCAAAGAGAAGGAGTTGGAAAATTCCTCTGAAAAAAATTATATTCCAAGACCCTCCATTGCACTCTGTGCATTAAGGAATTTGAAGCTACAACTAATCCATCCCACTACCAAACCCCCCGAGTGACCCGCAACATCAATACTCTGAAATATCCACCCACACAATAGTTTTTTAAGACACTAAACAATAGTGGGTCCAAGGCCGAGGGTCTCTTGGAGGAAAATAAGACCAATGGATTCAAATTCGATAAGGTTTTTTAGAGAGAGTATTTTGGACAGACTTGCTAGACCCTTATAATTCAATGAGATGGTTTTCATAAGTGCACATTTATGGGGGTTGCAATTGATCTAAGGGCCCCTTGAATTGAAGCGTGCATTCCGACAACCATATCAACCCTAGCACACTATTTGGCTTTGGTGATATTGGAATTCTTACCTTGATCACTAGAATTTAGGCATTGAGTGATCTGATTTGTCATAAACTTGAATCTGAGGGTTTTTGAAAGTGGCTATTTGAATGGGGTCAAATCTTGTATGAATAAGAATCATCACCTGACAAGTAGGAGAGAGAATATGATGGGGTGGTAACAGGAGAGGATAAATCACTTTGTGGCAAAGAAAACTTAGTAGATGACTTGGGAGGCAAATGTAAATGAGGAGAGAAGAGACAGAGGAGGAACCCATGAACACAAGGGTGATGGGAAATCATGATCATTATCAATAGAGACAAATGTATTACTATCATGAGAAAAAAAAGAGGAGGAGGTAGGAAGGGTACCTGGAACAATATGCTCCAGGGGATCCAGAGAAGTAACTTCCACATTCATAAGGTCCATTTGAGGTGCAACAACCATGAATACCAACTCCTCTGAATTCCTGGGAGGAACACTAATATCCCCACTAGAAAAAAGGCATCCCATTCGGAAGCCCCACATCTTCCAAAAACAAATTCTCCTCATTCATTGATGCCGACCAAACCATTGGGAAATTTTTAACAAGGTGACAATACCAGTGACATTTACAACAGTGAAAAGGAACACCATTTGAGGAGCCACAAAATTACCATCATTTAACATCTTATTTTCCTTTTATTTAATCTAATTTCATTTGCCTATAACCATGAATAGCCATTTAAATTCTCATATCTCATAATTATGCCCAAAGTGTCTTCCATTTACATTTCTTAGTATTTCATTGAATTTTTTTATTAACATTAGGGGAAGTAGTGTGTTGTTCCTTAAGAAACCAATTTTTGGACTGTGCGGAAATTGTGCTTAAGACATTAATAAATATTTGTTTATTGTCACTTATTGTTTGTTGTATTCTCAAATGAAGGACCTGGAAAACTTGGTCTTTAACTCTTAATACATGTATGACCAGAACATCTAAGAATGCCATTTGTTGCCAGATATAAATGATGAATGAAGAAAGTTTGAAGGAGAAGTTAAAGATAATATGTTGATCTTTCACATAAACTACTATCTATAACTTAGAAGAATTATGATAATGATAACTGAATCATAGACAATATGCTGGTCTTTCACAAAAACTATTATCTATAATTTAGAAAGGAAGTGAGGACTTCAAGTATGGGAGTGCTCTTTTAAGGAATTTTAACTTTATCTACATAAGCAAATAAATACCTATAGCTTCATTACTATACTTGAAAAGAAGAAAACATAGCATTACACATCACAGAGAGGCTTACAAAATTATATGCAACAACTCATGGAAATTTCTGATACTTTCATTAATCAAAGATGATATCAGGAATACAGTGGCGTAGTCTTTGGGATATCCAAAATTCCAACCCTTTCTTAGTAAATTCTCCTCTTTTTATACAATATGGAACAGTTGTTGATTTCTGAAACTGCCCAAATTATTCAACTTCTCTTCTAACTATATGAAGTAAAAACTTATTACAGAATTTTACAGAGGGTAAAAGACACCTCAAAGAACATCAAATAACAAGAACATAACTGGATTCAGAAGGGGATGATAACTGTTGTCTTGCTCTGTTGATCCGCTGTCGAAATCCTCTGTAAATGCCCTAATGGTGCTTAATTCATTTTAGACATGATGAAATGTGTTTATTTTGTATAATCCTGGGCTTACATGGGCATTCTGATTGGCCAAAATGCAAAGAAACATATCGGATTGTCTTCTTCTTCAGCTTCGGCACTAACCCTGATTTTTGTTGGGTTGTGTTATATTTTTTCCACGTAGTTAACAGGGGGTTTGAAGGGCACCCATAACCCCACTTTATGGGGTGTAGGGGAGTGCCCTGTAAAATTTTGGTTTTGGACCCTATGTTAGGTTGGGCGAACCCACCTATGGTTTTGTGCATGACTTTTGCACAGGTTTTTTTGGATGCGATGGTTTTCAGTCAATGGTATTGGATGCGATGGTTTTTGGGCCATGGTATTGGATGATTTGGCATGTATAAATATGTATTGTAACATTGAAAGGAACATAATGAAAAATCAAGCTGGTAGTCCCAATTTTGGGATCTAGGGGAAAATCTCTGTGTATATGTGTTTTATGTGGTTAATGCTCTCACATTGGTTTATTTCTATGTTTTAGATTCATATGCAGGTAATTCTGTATGGAGGTTTAAAACCTACATTTAGTATCAGATGTAATTTGGCTCAAAGGGACACCTTTGCACTAGGGGTTTGCTCGGGCCTATGGTAGCCCTGTTCAGTGGGAGAATCTGCGAGATCGATTCTGGGGGAAGAAGATGGGAGCAGTTGGAAAGATGAGATAGAGAAAATTAATGGCCCAGAGTTTTGAGTTGTGGAAACTCAAGATGGAGGACTGTTTTGGTGGAATAAATATCAGTGGATCGCGGTAGAAATCTGGGTATAAAACCAACTAAGAGGTCCGATGAAGAATGGAAGAAGTTGATCGGAAGGCAAAGAGCACAATACGATTGTGTGTCTCAAATTCAGTATTGTTGAATGTATCAGGGGAAGCTACAACGAAGGCTTTGTGGGACAAGTTAGCGACTTTGTACCGATCTAAGTTTCTGGTGAATAAATTGTTCTTGTGAAAAAAGCTATATAACCTGAGGATGAAAGATGGAGTCTCGGTGACAGAGCATCTGAACACATTTAATACTATGGTAAGTCAGTTAGCATCTGTTGATATTAAAATTTCATATGAAGATAAGTGCATCAGTTTGTTGTGTTCTCTACCAGATTCGTGGGATAGTCTGGTTATTGCAATAGGTAGCAATGCAATTGCCTTGTATTTTGATGAAATAGTCTCATCTTTGCTGACGGAGGAGATGAGACAGAAAAATATAGAGAGCTAGAATGGTGATGCCTTGTCTATACGAGGATAGTCCCAGAACAGAAACAAAAATAAGTCATCGAGTGGGAGATCTAAATCTCTAGGTAAACCTATAAAGGTGGTGTGCTAGAAATGCGAAAAGGAAGGGCACTACAAAAGGGACTATAAATCTAAAGCTCATGATAAAGGAAAGGGATCTGATGATGCTCCTTCTACAGAGACGAAAACCACTCCAGATGAAGGTGGGGATGTGTACCTGGCTTCTTCAAGTACACTTGTAGATCACGAGGCATGGTTGATTAACTCAGGTGCATCCTTTCACTTCACTCCCCATAAAGAGTGGTTCTACGAGTATGAGAAATATGATGGTGGTGATGTCTTCTTAGGGGATGATAGGAAGGCTAGAATCATTGGTCGTGGAAAAGTAAAGTTGAAGTTGCAAGGTGGAAGGGTTAGAACACTGCCGGGTGTTCTGCATACTCCTGCATTGGCCAGAAATCTTATTTCTATAAGCATGTTGGATGATGCAGGTGTAAAAACAGTGTTTGAGAAGGATACCTACAAGATGGTTTGGGGAGCACTAGTATTGATGCGGGGAGTTCGGATTGGAACCTTGTACAAGCTACAAGGTAGCACTGTTATTGATGGGTGCAATTGTTCTCTAGTTCCTGAAAGTGGAGTAGAAAATCTAGTGGTCTCTGGAGAGAAGAACATGTTGTGGAATCAAAGGCTTGGACATATTAGAGAGAAGGGCCTTTGAATACTTCATGGTAAAGGTATGGTAGAAAGTATGAGTAATATCTCTCTGGATTTTGATTTTTGTGAAAATTGTGTATATGGGAAGCAGAATCGGGTGAGTTTCCCCTCTGGTAGTAAAGGGGTGAAACAAATATTACAGCTTGTGCATAGTGATGTGTTTTGACCTGTGAAGGTTCCATCACTAGGTAAGTCTGTGTACTATGTATCATTTATAGATGACTTCTCAAATAATACATGGATATATTTCCTTAAGAAGAAATCTGAAGTCTTTGACAGGTTTAAAGAAGTTAAGGCTCTCGTGGAAAATCAAACAGAGAAGAAGACAAAGGTGCTGAGGATAGATAATGGTGGAGAGTTTTGGAGCAAGGAATTTGAAGAATTCTGTAAGAAATGTGGTATATCACGGAAAAAAACTACTCCAAATAATCCATGCAAGCAAGGAAGCCATTTTGGTTGCAGAGATTGTGTTCAAGTATGGGGTTAGTACAGGAAGCTATAAGGATAGACCGTGACAGCCAAAGTGCAATTTTCTTGGCAAAGAACCCTGCATATCATTCAAAGACAAAGCACACTGATGTTCAATATCACTTTGTGAGGGATATGATAGAAGACAAAAAGGTGTTGCTGGAAAAGGTGGACACTTTGAAGAATACTGCAGATGCATTGAAAAAATTTGTGAGCTCTGAGAAGTTCTCTTGGTGTAGAGAGACAATGGGCGTTTCAGGGCTGGATAAATGACTAATCTCTCTTGTGGCCCCTTGTGGAAAGAAAACAAGTGGGAGAATGTTGGGTTGTGTTATATTCTTTCCACGACTAGCCCATGTAGTTAACCAGGGGTTAGAGGAGGGGGGGTCACAGGGGGTTTGAGGTGTACACATAACCCCACCTTATGGGGTTCAGGGGCAGCGCCCCAAGAAATTTTGGTTTTGGACCCTATGTTAGGTTGGGCAGACCCACCTATGGTTTTGTGCATGATTTTCGCACATGTTTTTTGGATCCGATGGTTTCTGTCCATGGTATTGAACGCCATGGTTTTCGGTCCATGGTATTGGATGCTTCGGCATGTATAAATATGTATTATAACATTGAAAGGAACATAATGAAAAATCTAGCTGGTAGTCCCCGTTTTGGGATCCAGGGGAAAATATCTGTATATGTGTTTTATGTGTTATGCTCTCACATTGTTTATTTTATGTGTTTTAGAATTAATATGCAGGTAATTTATGTACGGGGTTAAAACCTACAATCGACACCTTCCTAGGCGCACTGAATGAGATCCAAGATCAGTTGACTTCCATAGGGGCCACACAAGATCAGTTGTTGATGGTGAGGACAACCCTAAATGCAGTCTCAGAATACTGGGAGGTATTTGTCCAGAGTATGCTAGGTAGAGGAACCCTTCCACCTTGGGATGAGATGTGGGTGACTCTTCGCCAATAAGAGATCAGACGACAGACAAAGGCTGGAAGCAACAGTAAGGGGATTTGAGTAAAAAAGGAGGAGGATGAAGATGTTGCCCTAGCATCTGAGGGAAAGTAGGAAAAGCAGAAGAAGAAGGATCTCTCCAAGATCAAGTGCTTCCACTGTGGGGAGCTGGGTCATTATGCGACCTAGTGTCCAAGGAAGAAGAGTAAGGGAGAGTCTTCCAAGACTAAGGCAGCACGAACAAGGGCAGAGAAGGAAGTGGAGACAGACGATGACTGTGCCATGAGTGCACATGCACCACTTGAGCGGAAGTGGGGAGACATCGAGGTGTAGTTAGGCGAACTACAGGCGATGAGGGGCAGAATCCTCTAGGTACCCAGCCTCTTGGATTAGACCTTGTTACGGGATCCCCGAAGAGTAGTAGGACTGACTGATATGGGTAGAGACAGATGAAGAGGGAGAAAAAAAGAGAGCTACAATGCAAGAGTCCCGAGACAACACGAGGCTAGTAGGCTGCAACAGTGCGAGAGGCATAGGAGTGTTGCACCAGTGCAAGATGACACAGAGAGGTGTGCAACGGTCCGAGATGCAGGTAGTTGTTGCAGCAGTGCAAAGGTAAGAGAGGGAGCACTTGTCAGCAGTAAAGGGAGCTTCAACATCAGGAGGGTCTCTACTCCGACAAAGAGGTCAGATTTGGGAGATCAGTTACTTACTTCTCAGTAACTAAGTTGCAGTGTAGCAGTGGGCAGCACGATGCAGCATGATGAGAGGAGATGCAGTGCACATGCAGCAGTGGCAGTAGTAAAGCCATGGGAAGTAGCACTGATGCAGAGGGAGCTATCGTATAGATGCAGCAGTTGCAATGACAGAACCATGGGTAGCAGTACATGATACAACAATGCAGAGGATGGTGGGCGGCAGGGCTAGCATCAGCACAAGGACCAATGCCAGATGATCAGAGTAATACTGAGTGAGGAATATTGCTAGAGCACAGTCCTCGCTAAGAGGGAGTTTTGATTTGTGGTAACATTGGATGTGCTCTAGCCACAACATTTGGTGGAGAGGTTGGGGAACATGAGATCTCCAATACCCAGAAAGGGTTTGGGTAGATTCTAAATAGTTTAGGAGATATTAAAATAATTAGTATTTTTAATGGTGTCCCTAAGTCTAAATTTAGGGAAATTAAAATATTAATGTGAATTAATATAAAACTGTGTTAGAATGGTCCAAAAGACATGGATCAAGCCAGATCTAATCTTAGCCTTCGATTAGGGAATTAATCTCGGCAGTTGATATGTCAACGAGAAAAGTATAAGAGGAGGCTTGAGGGTCACTTGGAGAATACACCAGAGTGATCAGTCATTCTATTCTCTAGAGCGAGGTTTGCTAAGAGAGATAGAATCAGTGATTGGAGTTGCAACTGAGGGGAATTGAGTATAGAGAGATAGAGAGGCAGAGATAGTTCCGTGAGATCAGCGCAACAAAGGCAGTCGAGAGCTGCGTAGAGCCTCAGAGAGGCCAGCGTTGGTGACGTAGAGGGCCAGAAGGCTGACTTAGGGCCTCTTAAGGCTAACGCAGACCCATTGAGGGTGACGCAGGGCCAGCGCTGGGCAGAGGGGTTGACACAGTCCAAAAAGGCAAACGTTGGGGTTTCTGGGGCAGATTGGAGCTAAGGAGCTGCTGAAAGGATTATCCGAGGTTTCAACTGGGAACTTTGTCTCAAACTAAGAGGTATTACTACCAAGGAAATTATTTGTTGGGTAGGATGGTTTTGGCCCCCAGATTGTACTCTGATATTGCTTAATAAGAAAACCCTCAGATAACTGCACCAATTTTCCCACATTGGGTTTTCCTAGGGACATTGGTCCAAAAATAATGGTGTCATTTGGTGTGATTTTTTCTGTTTCATTCAGTTTTTTATTTGTAATATGTTGAGCATGCATTAGTGTTTATTTTTAGTATTTACATTGTAAATAACTTGTTAAGTAACAGAACAAGTAGGTAGGAATAAATTAGATAAAGTGCATGGAGGGTTTCTAATTGGTATACTTAGAAACTTCAAAAGTTAGTACCATAAATTAGAGCACAATCAAATTGGAGACGAACAATTTTCCACTCCTCCTTTTTAATGAAGAAATAATCTCCAATGTCACTTTCCAAGGAGCTTACGAGATCACCTTCATCAAGGTTTTCAAAAGGAGATTCATCAAGAGTGATATCCTTGAGAAAGGTAAAGTCAGTCTCAGCCTTACTTTCCATAACTTCATTCTCCTCAATAGATGTACTCTCAAAGTCATCTTGTCCATCCTACAACCCCAACAAGGGCTCATCTTCCTACTTGTCACCGAGATCCTCAAGGTCATATTCATCTTGGTTGGTTGACAAGCAAGACCTCTCTTCTTCTCTCTTCTCTTAAAGAACAATGGCTAAGGTATTTGTTACATGATTATGGTAGTATTCTTCTAAGAGGAGAGCATTAGTAGGGTTCTCTTTATATTCACTTTTCATCTTATGAAGCTTCACTTCTTCATCATATAAGCAAGAGAAAACTTCATTAGAATTATATTCCCTTACTACCTCCCTGCATGACCTGCTATATTCATCCATTCTTTCTTGCATGATTTGGAAGCTTGCGGAATCCAACTCTTTGTTACCCTTAGAGGAGGTATTCCCATTGTTATTGATGAGGTTATCCATATTCACAACACAGGTTATGTGAGCAAGGTCATAGAGACTACTAAGACCCTCTTCATAAGCACACATTATTATGTCAAGTTGTACTTCTTGCGATTTATAAAACCTAAGCATGAATTCCATATCCAAGCTCTCCAACATATCTTGAAAGGATTATGCATATTCCACCACTTTCCTTTGCAACTCTTGAATCTCTTAGTTTTTGAGCTTTTCAAATATAGGACCAAGAGAAATATCCATCTTCTATGATTTTGCATAGTAATATTATAATGGAGTCGCCAAGATGAATTGAGGTGCCTTGATAGATGTTTGTTTCACCCTACAAGCATTAACTTTAATGCTCAATGAAGAACTAGGGCTTCATTCTTCCAATGGAGTGGCCAATAATAATATGTCAATATGTCATATGGGGAACAAAACACACACTTCATGTCCTCGACAACAACGCCATAAATGTTACCACTCAAACCAACAGGGGACCTAAAAAGGGTTCTTAAGAGGGCAACTGCTAGGTTAAGGACAACGATGGAGGCTTATCCCACTGTCACCACAACTAATTCTCCCTGCTCTTTACGAACTTTCACTGATGGGAGGAGTCCCGATAGTGTAGGGATCACTTGTAAAATATATGTCAATGAATACGTGAGAAGTGACCCTGAAAATCCTTTTCCAAGGATATAGTGAAGAATGGAACTTGCTTTCTCTTTAAGCAAGGGACTTAGTTCACCATGGGTGAGGGATGAGGATTGGAGGATTGAGGGATAAATGATAGGCTTATAAACATGGTTCTCAATCCTTATAATCCTTGGGGAACTTGGATTCCCAAATGGTCATTGACAAATAATATTTATTGAGAAGTGGGACCACATGGGACCAAGATCCAACTCAGGTTCAGGGATGGAATGCAGCAACCAATGATGTTCCTATCCTAGACAAGGTGAGGGGAAAGGACCAAGAAAGAATATTTACTTCAAAAGGTTGAATTGATCCTATTGAGGTCTAGCCTTAGGGATGCCTAGGCAAAATTAGGTCCTAGAGATAGGGTTTGGGATTCCCAGAGATTCCATAATTAGAATTGCCTCAAATTTGGAGGAGAGGGAGGGGACCCACCAGCGTAGTAGCCTCTAGGAGATCGAAGTTTTTCCTTGGGTCAATTCCCGGGAAATTGATGCCCTAGGTGACCTAATGGGGCTAGACTCGGGGAAGAAAGGGGAAAATAATAAGGATAAGGCTAAAATGATCACCCCTTTAAGGTATTAGTGCCTAATTCACTTGGGGATATGGAGTCAAAGATGACAATGAGTAAGAACTTGTTTTCTTGATCAAGGAGGCCCAGAAAGTCAACTTCATCCAACATTGAGAGAAAGACAAGAAAAATGAATTTCAAGATTTATACTTCAAATAAAACGATGCAAGATTATGGTGACAAATAATCTCTAGGGAATTTAATTCATATAACATTGGCCCATACATTAAACTAAAACATGCTCAATTCCACATTTCAATTATCTAGCAACTAGCCCTAATTTTAGCAGTATGAAACAACAAGAATAATAAGATCAAAATTCACTTACAACATTATAGAGTATATCCAACCAAATTTTAGTTCACAAGACAAAGCTCCAAGACAAGATAAATAACCCAAATCGATACGTCAAAATTCATCCATCTCCAGAAAATATCCTCAAAGGAAAAATGCGAAGTTCTCTATGATTAGAGAGATCCCAAGTCAAGAGATGATCCAAATGAATGTATTTATCATCAATATATAGCCTCCTAAGGTGTTCAAATTAGCATATGGGCCTACATTATCCCCTAATGATAAAATAATGTGCAAATAATAACCCCTATTGGTGGCAAGCCCACCAAACTGGCTCACAAATGTAAAAATACGCTTCACAAGAGGCGAAATAATAATATGTGCATGTTGTAGGGCCCTCCAAAGGCTCAATAGTATCTTGAAGTGCCATATTGAGGAATAAATTCCTCGGAATATGATGGACAAGGGGGTGGCCTCTTGTTCTCCAAGTAGTAGACCTGTGGTGCTCCTAGTGGGTCCAAGGGCACATAAATGACCCCATGGATCTCCATATGAATCAGAGATACCTATAGATCCTATGTAATGGTCCAAGTGGTATAATGAATGCTACCATGAAATCCTACAACTGCTGGGACACCTGCCAAGAGTGTGGGACTCCTTTGGGGGCCTACTGGGCATAATGTACCAAGCATATCACCATCATCCCAAAAGTGGATCGCTAGTAGTCTCCAAACATCCATGAAGATTTTTGGAGTGTTTTCTACTGCTGTGGGGGCCCATGGCTCTCTATGCACACCCTACATGTGCCAATGTAGACCTCTGGGGGTCAGGATCCCATATAGGGAAACCAAACCCACATGGAAACCACCTACAATCCTGCATAAGATCCAATGTGTCCCCTAGGCTTCTAATACAACCAATCCTTAAAATAATAAGGTAAAAGAGCTTACAAATCATGGATAACAAAGTGGACACTGCATAATGGCATGCTCTTCCGTAGTGGGCTTTGGCATGTGATAGTGTATCTAAGCTCCGAAGGGGGTTAGCCAAGTACCTTATTAAGTGGTTTCAACCCTTAGAGGGGATAATATGTCCAACGTACATACCTTTAATGGGGGCGGCAAGTGACAAATAAGTGAGATGGAATAGGGAATTAGAGGGGCAATCTTGGGCCACATAATGGCGCATAGGGGTTGCTAGATAAGGGGAAGCCCACACCTAGGTATGTAATGTATAGGAGAGAGCAGTCATGGTACATGAGGTGCCCCGAACTTGATTTTTCCACCCTTCTTTATATTCCTTTTTCCTTTTATGAATTTTCTTTAATTAACTGCTTGGGGCTCAAAGGACAAGAACATGATGTGTAAGATATAACAATGATTACCCCCTTTTAGGTAGGGTAGTTCATTGCCCCCAAGGGGTTGAGACAATCATGGGTTCCTGAATGATAGAGGAGACTCATATAGGGCCTATAGAACCAGGGTGATGGCCATTGATTGGGGTAGAGCTCATGTATTGAATTTTTCCCACATGATGATTATTTTGTCTCGACCATTTTTTGCATTTTGTGGTACAATTTCCTGTTAAATATGGCCAATTATGCTTTTCACTTTTTCTTTTAATTGCTTCAACCTCCGAGGCATCATTCTAGGCCTGACCCAAGGTGGGGGCAAGGGGATAGGGAGGCTGGCCCTATGTGGACCCAAAATGGAAATGTGGACCCAAGTGGGAGAAAAGATCAATGGGGGTATAATGAGTGGAAAGTGAGTAATATGTGTGTGTAAAGGAGCGGGACCACGCACCCAAAGTTGAGGTTTCCTAAGTAGTAGCACCCTAGAACCAAATGGTCAATAAAGGAGATCCCATAGGACTAAGATCCATGGGTAACAATCAGAAGAAATCAAGGGGACAAGAGCACAAACTAAGCCCACTCTTTCTTCCCAATCCCCCCAGCAATCCATACCCAGAAGTATCCATGATAAGTAAGCTCAATATTCAATTACTAAATGACAAGACATACCTTTAGATTCAGGAGGTCCACCTTCAAACATACGATCAATACAAGTGGGTGAGGGACCACATGGCTGATTCAGGTGGCAGAGAAATGGCGTAACGAACTAGTAGGAGGCATTAAGTGGTTGCTCGCTGCTGACTGAGGCTCATCATGGAGAAAATTTTCTCTTGGGGATATCATCCACAAAGTGGTGGGTAACAACGATGTTGGTCTTGGTCTTGGTCTTGGATATCTCATTTTATTTTGATTCTATAAGAGAATGATTGTTCTGTTTCCCCCTTGTGGAGTTTTGCATTGGCTTGTAGCCTAATTTTTGGTGTCTCTTGTCTCTTTATTTTCCTGGAAGATTGAACATTTGTATGATAGCTTGATGAACAAGGCATAACAAATACTAAAGAAGAAATATAACATTCGCAAGTAACTATCAAGAAGAGGAATCAAGCCTAATGTAGATTATACTTGGTTCTCAACATTTTATCAAAGCTAGTTATATTCCAAGAGAAAACTAGTTCGAGTTGGATTGAAGACAAGTTTTGCATCTCTCGTAAAAGGTCTAGACCAAGTTGGAGTTGTTGATCGAGTTTACAAAGAGTGTTATGGGATCCAAGTTTCTTGTTGAGGCTCCAGATACTTGCGTTGAAACTGTCTTATGGAAATATATGGAAGGTTGAATTTAAGATACAATCACCAAATTCAATGCGAAGTTTCTCCGTGGAACTTATCCTCTATAAACCTGTGGAATTTACCTCCTGTAGAATTATTTTAATTATCACTGTGATTAAAAACAAATCTATATGACATCTAAGCTTCCTCTATAATCTATGATTTGTGCAATATCCAAACTCATCCCCATGGCATCTTATGTAAACCATGTGGAACCTCTTATGCAAGTCCCATGGCATAATTATTTATATACAAATTCAATGATTTGAGTTTGCAATTATACAGCCAATCCGAAGTTTGATTCGATTTCTATGTGGTGATCAAGCTAAGAATTTAGCTTGAAATTATGTCAACTCTTTGTGACATAAATATATGATTATGACCCCAATTGTACCTTAAGAAACCAATTTCTTGGCTGTATAGAAATTGTGCTTAAGACATTAATAATTACAAAGATTGTCACTTGTTTGTCACTCAATTATATAATGCATTTTCAAATGAAGGACCCGGGGAATTTGGTTCTTGATCTTCAATACTTAGGTGACATGATAACATCAGAATGCCATTTGATTGTTGAATATAAATGATGAATGAAGAAAGATTGAATAAGTCATAGACAATATGTTGTTTAACACAGGATCTATTATCTGTGACACTTGGAGAAGTTATAGATAATATAATGTTTTATACGTAAACTACTATCTGTAACTTGGAAGAATTGAAGAGATGGGAACTTCAAGTATAGGAGCGCTCTTTAAAGAATTTGAAAACTTCTAATTCTTCATTAATCAACAGTTGTATCAGGAATTTAGTAGCTTAGTCTCCACGTTCTCCAAAATTCGAACCCCTTATTTCTAAACTTACCTCTTTTTATACCTTACAAGACAGTTGGTGATCACCAAAAATGTCAAATTTCTTAATTATTTTCCTAATTGTCTAGAGTAAAAATTATTACAAAACATTACACAGAGGGTAAAAGACAGCTCCTTCGAAAGAATATAGAATAACATGAAATAACGGAAGTTAAACAATAATGATAACTGCTAGCTTTTCGACTCTGTTGTTCGGCTGCTGAGTTTATGTGTAGAAGCTTTAATAATGATTAAGCCATTTTAATTATAATAAACTTTGACAAAACCCTGTGCGTGAACCTGGGCTTATGTATGTATCGGGCGCATTTTGATTGGCCAAAACACAAGAAAACCTGACCAATCACCTTCCTTTAAAGTTTTAGTCATCCACTGCTAATTCTGATTGTCTCACTTAAACAATGGAATTGGCTATTTTACGCGAAACATTAATTTGCCACGGAACTGAAAATATTTAACAATTTGATTCATAACCCCGTCGGGTCCGCCTTAGTTGTGCGTGAGTCGTCTTCAATCAACGGTTTGATCCTCCAGAACCCACGAGATCTTAAATTGGTTTGAAATAAATCCTATCGAGTCCGCCTGTTTAACGCTCCGTTGACTCCCATATGGACTTGATGGGAAATATATATCACCAGTTAATAATCTATTGGGTCTGACTTTAGTGCTAAAACCCGATCATTTC
Source organism: Pinus taeda (assembly GCA_000404065.3). Lineage (NCBI taxonomy): Eukaryota > Viridiplantae > Streptophyta > Pinopsida > Pinales > Pinaceae > Pinus > Pinus taeda. The sequence goes on along the minus strand of APFE031240029.1, from coordinate 9,620 downwards.
TCCGCCCGATATCCGTTGGATCCCGTACCACTGAGATTAACCTGGACTTTAGCAAGCTTGAACTACATTTGATATACTATCGCATTCGATAAGTTGTTGCCCGATTGTCGTTGGATCAGTGGCTTGTCGATCAACGACCCAGATCTTCTCACAAGTATACCTTCGCATCGGGTTTCTGAAACAAAACCATTGTAGTTGACTTGTGCAATTACCGTTGGATCTGTGGCTTGTTGATCAACAGACCAGATCTTCTCGCAGGTACATCGTCGCATCAGATTTCCGAAACAAAACCCGTTCAAGTTAACTTGTGTGAAATCAAACAAAATACTTCAATTCTCTTAGACTTTGCGGGGGTAAAGCATATAAGGGAACTACATTGAGAATGAACCCCCGCAATGATTCTAGGCCACACGTTGTGGTCAACCATGCTCACATCGCAGTCAACTGTGGGGTTGAGCCTTAATTAACCTTTTGACTTCTTGTTTTCCCACATCACACCTCATCATACTCATCAAGCTATCACTTGATCACGCCTCTTAAACCTGCATGGCCTTTAAACAAAGGTTTGATTTTTCATTTCTTTTGATTTTTCTTTCATTTCGTGATAAAACTAAAAATAAGTCTTAAATCACAATATAAGCTACAAAAACTCCTTTGTGTAAATCCAAGTTCATGTGGTATATCAAAGGTCTTTAAACGATATCTATGGGTCTCAAAGAAAAAGTTCAAGCTCTCTCTCTCTCATTCTATAGAATTTTCAAGTCCAAGAACACTATGACATATCATTCTTGGAATTCGAATTATGACACAAAAATATGCTATGTACAAATAACTAGACTTGAAATTCAAATCTGTAAAGTACTGTGGCTGAAAGGTCGAGGTTAATTTCTATATTTATGGCCGAGATCCCTAAGGCTAATTTTTGGGTGACATCTCTGGTAATTCCTCTCTATGCAAAGAGTAATTGAGGTCTATACCAAAAGTATGAATTGAGTGATACAACAATGATAAGCAAGCCCAAGTTAATTTTTATGGAAGAATGATCAGTTCAATACTATAAATTCTACTATACCTATGGAGACAAGTCAAAGGTTGGTGTGCAAACCTTTTGGAGACCATACAAAGACATAGTTTTAAACCTCTTTTGGATAAAATTGAAAATAATTCTCATGGATAGAATTGAAGAATAAACTTGAGATAACATGGTATGAAGTCTGAATTCGTTGTGAGCATATCTCTTTGTAGTAGCCCAAGAAAGTTATATTATGATACCATACTCAAAGGCAAAAATGGAGAAAAAAAAGGTTGGATAGGTAAGGTTAAAGAGGTACGTCTAATTTCTGTTCTTTTCATGACCTATGTCAATTATATTATCAAGTCTTCTAGGTCATGATCACATCTAGAAATTGACATGAAGGGTAAGCTAATGATCTTATGCTTCTTTATAGTGACATATTATAAAAGAGTCTACATAAATATATTAGAAATAGTTGGTATGTTAGCATTTGAAGTCTTTCCTTGCATTTAAGTTTTTGTGATCAAGAAATAAAATGAACAAACATCTTTAGTAGGCTTATCAATAACATTTTTAGGTTTTGAAACTAACATATTAGTGTACTAGTAGAAATTACAATTTTAAAAGAATGACAGGTCTTGAAGACTTTGGACATTGAAGAATCTAGGGTTTGTAAACCCTAGAAATGATTTGAATTAGAAAACCCTAGGAACAAAATCCTAAATAATAATTTACTTTGTAAGAAAAAGATCTAGCTCTTGAAGATGACATAAATGACATTACGCTGATGAGAGGACAAGATTAGTGAAAAATGTCCATGATTAAGAGGGAGCTGACCTTCCTAAAAAAGATAAGTTCTCTACATATCCTTTACCACTATTGGTATTGCCTTTGTAATTTTCTTATCTATTCTTTCATAGCCTCCTAATAAAGTTTTCTAGTCAATAATAAAGCTTTGACAACAAATGAAAGAATCAGAAGAATGCAATAAAGCATGAAGATTTTCCTAGAAGATGTAAATATAGGAGGAGGAATTTGTTTGAAGTATACATTAAAGAAGTAAACAATTAACAACATGAAAATAAGACTCAAAAAGGTTCTCCCAAGAAGAGGATCGTATTAAGACAATTACCTCAATTAGAAGAGTTGCCCCAAATTTTGAAGAAGTCTCATGATTAAAAGAGAAGAAGTTCACTTACCTTAAAAGATGGAGCTATAAGATCTTGGATGGATACGTTACTACCTAAAGTTTAGCCAAAAACTAAGAGAAACTTGTTATCAAGACCCTCTAGAAGGACATATCAAGAAGGTTCGAAATGCTGATGATGAATACAAATACTACCAATGGTTGGTTCCGGGTTACCACGTCATCCCTGATATATCCGCTTTTACAAGCTCTCTAGGTAAACATGAGTTGAGAGTTACTATGTGTTAATTTATGGTATGTTCTATGCTTATAACACTTTACTCATTTTCCTTATTATATTCCACAGATTAGCAATCACATGTACATAAAGTAAAGTGTAGATAGAACATTAAATGATCGATAGAAAACAAGCCAAGACAAAAGACACAAGATGTGGCGGCTAGCCAGGGACAAACCCCACAATGTGTGGGGAAACCCTT